>JAJPUD010007634.1:43398-104053 GCA_023553655.1 Myrmecobius fasciatus
GTCTGCCTTTGTGGCTTCATCTGGGATTGTTTTCATAATGTCAGGATATGGGGACTGTTCTATTTTTTCTCTGTAAAAGCTTTCTATGGTGAGAGCTCTCCTGCTTCTTGCTCATGATTTAAAGTTGGGATATTGGTCAAAAGCAGAGAATACTGCAATAATTTGTATTTGCCCTGGGGCAGTTTGCCGAGTTGACTTCTGGTCTGAGGCTGGTCGGGCTAGATTTGCACTAGGACCACGTTTTCAGCTGCTCTAGATCCACCCTTTACCAAAGGCAGATCTGCCAAAGCACCTGCCCGCAAGCAGAGCAAAGTGGCCCACGCGTCTCCCAGGGGCTTCCTGGGTGCCTAAAATCCACCCCTCTATCACAGCCCTGACTTCCGCCCTGGCTGGAGTCTGAGCGTGACCAGAGGCCGATTTCCCCTGAGGCTAACCTTCTCTGGAGTTCTTTCAAGGTAGATTTTTGATAGAAGTGCTTTGTAGTCCAAATGTTTGGCGGAGCCCTCACTCCAAAACCAGTTCGAAGGCTCACTTTGTCTGGGTCTGAGAGAAGGTCCCAGGAGTTCACAGAGAACGCTGTCTGCAGTTCGCCATCTTGGCTCTGCCCCCGTCAAATCTAAAAATTCTTTTGAAAACTACTTCTAGTAAAATTGTTGAGCCACAGTTCCCCTGCCTCAATTTCCCTTAATTGTTCCACCCCAATTGTTCTGCCACAGTCTACCTAGTGGTAAACCCCCTTCCTGACCATTAGGACTGAGATAATTGAGACTGTAGTTATGGCCACTGGCATTCCAAAAAGTCATTAAACCTCCAGATGGCCTATCTCAAATATTTAGACATACCCTTTATGGTCCCAGACTTAGTGGCTCCTAGCTTCTTCCCAAACTTATCAGAATTTATGATCCTTCTTCCATACCTGTCAGAACTGAATTTATGGACCTTTCCTGGAACTCCTAAGCCCCCAGTGCTCTACCCTTCCTTCTGACTTTTCTCTGAGTACTGGAGCTCTATAAGAGTCCTTAGAACCACTAACTCCATGAACTGGGTGCTTTGAGACAGGAGTCCCATCCAGAACCATAATTATGGATTCCAAACTCTGAGCTGGATACTTTGAGATCCAGATGGCTTGCTAATATGGCTGCCAGTCTAAACTCTCCATGGTGTGGTTGCTTTGATACAAGAGTCCCATCCAGACGCATAATTATGGATCCCAGACTCTCTGGGACTGAATACTTTGAGACAATAGTCCTATTCATTTGACTAGTCTTATCTCTCCATTACTATCAATAAAATATTAATAATTTCTAATCTCTAGTACTGCCTCAGTTTCTCCTGAGCATTACAAAACCACATTTTAAAGAAAGAAATGTGTATTAATATTAAATTATGGAAACAAATTTTTTTTTAAAAAATAGATAAGTAGGGAATGAGGAAGATGAAAGAAAGAACAAATACAAATTATCAATGTTCTTTGCCAACGTTTGGGCTACAGAAAACAGGTTCTACTAACAAAAAAAATCAGCATACTCCTGAATATATGAATTATAATTAGACATGGATGAACCGGTTTGGCCATAGAGAAACCTAATACAAATATTTGCCTCTGTTTCAAATCAAAGTCTGAGTGTTTAGTTTGGATTACCTTCACTCCCTACTGTAGACTGGCAAAAGTACAAAACAATATTACCAACATTTGCTAAACTCTTGCAGTGTGCCAAGTGCTATAGGCCTTGGGGAAATGTAAAGCTTTTTTAGGATTTAGCAGGAACAGTCCTTGCCCTCAAGGAGTAATCAAGGCATTGTTACTGGTCCTTTAGCAGACAAAACTTACAGTGGCAGTTACATCCCAACATGGGATAACAATAGAGCTTTTAGGCTACATAGTTCTTCCCCCAATCTCACCCCTCCCCTATCCCCAACAATCTTGACACTTAATATTCATGTAGATCAATCACTAATCAATAAATATTTATTATGTGTCAAGTACTGTGCTAAGTTCTGAGGATTCAAAAACTAGTGAAAGACAGTCCCTGCCCTCAAAGACCTTATAATTTAATGGTTGAGACAATATCCAAACAAACAACTTTGTGCAGCATAAATAGAAAATAATTAATAGAAAATGGGCATAGTGAATAGAACACTGGGCTTGGAATCAGGAAACTCATTTTCCTGAGTTCAAATCTGACCTCTAATATCCTTGACAAGTCATTTAATCTTATTTGGTCTCCTTATCTGTAAAATGAGCGGGAGAAGGAAATGGCAAACCACTCCAGTGTCTTTATCAAGAAAAACCCAAAAATGGGGTTACAAACAGTCAAACATGACTGAAAAATTAACAGAGAAGCATGAAAATTAAGAGGAATTGAAAAAATACAACCTAGAACAAATTGCTTTGCCAATCTGGGCTTTTCCTCATTTGTTCTGTGAGGAGGTTGTACCAGATCACCTCTGAGGTACCTTTTAGCTCTAGATCTTAATTATGATTTTATAATATAGATATTGGGAAGCACAAGTTTGTTTTTTTTTGTTGTTGTTTTTACTCTCATTTTAGAGACGCAGAAATGGAAGCAAGAAGAGGTAAAGCTTTATTTATAATGTCTGATCACATATCTACATAAGAATCTGAGATGGAGAGGGCAGATAGGTAGTGCAGTGGAGAGAGTACCAGCCCCGAAGTCAGGAGGACCTGAGTTCAAATTTGACCTCAGACACTTAACACTTCCTAGCTGTGTGACCCTGGGCAAGTCACTTAACCTCAATTGCCTCAGGGAAAAAAAAGAGTCTGATATGGGGTTTGAAGCCAGGTTTATTCCAAGTTTAGTACAATATCTTTATAAAGTAAAATAACTGATTGGATGATCTTTGAGATCCACATACAAGGTAGGTAAGCCTACCTGGATGACACAATAAGCTAGAAAAGAAATAGGAAGTCACATGAGTCATATCACTCAAATTACCATCTTGACCACTAATCACTCTTCAAACCCTGATGGGGACAGCCCAGAACCCTGAACCCTAGTCCTGGCAATAGTGACAACAAATATTGATTTTTAAAGAAGGTTTGTCTTTGTAGAGTAAGAACCACAGGACCTTTTCTTCTGACTTGCTACTGAAACCTTCCATGTGTGTTGTCTCTCCCATTAAAATGGGAGCTCCTTACTCTTAATTGAACACCAGATAGATAATTTTGATTATATTAAGTTAAAAAGTTTCTGTACAAACAAAACTAATGCAGACAAGATTAGGGGGGAAGCATCAAATTGGGAAATCATCTTTACATTTAAGGGTTCTGATAAAAGTCTCATCTCTAAGATATATAGAGAATTGTCTCATATTTATAAGAATTCAAGCCATTCTCCAATTGATAAATGGTCAAAGGATATGAACAGACAATTTTCAGATGATGAAATTAAAACTATTTATAATCATATGAAAAGGTGCTCCAAATCACTATTGATCAGAGAAATGCAAATTAAGACAACTCTGAGGTACCACTACACATCTGTCAGATTGGCCAAAATGACAGGAAAAGATAATGATGAATGTTGGAGGGATTGTGGGAAGACTGGGACACTGATGCGTTGTTGGTGGAGCTGTGAACGGATCCAACCATTCTGGAGAGCAATTTGGAACTATGCTCAAAAAGTTATCAAACTATGCATACCCTTTGACCCAGCAGTGTTTCTATTGGGCTTATATCCCAAAGGAATCATAAAAGAAGGAAAGGGCCCCACATGTGCAAGAATGTTTGTGGCAGCCCTTTTTGTAGTGGCTAGAAATTGGAAACTGAATGGATGCTCATCAATTGGAGAGTGGCTGAACAAATTATGGTATATGAATGTCATGGAATATTATTGCTCTGTAAGAAACGACCAGCAGGACGATTTCAGAGAGGCCTGGAGAGACTTGCATGAACTCATGCTCAGTGAAGTGAGCAGAACCAGGAGATCATTATTCACGGCAACAACAATATTATATGAGGATCAGTTCTAATGGACATGAGTCTCTTCAACAATGAAATGCTTCAAACCAGTTCCAATTGTTTGGTGAAGAGAGCCATATACACCCAGAGAGAGTGAAATGTGGATCACAACATAACATTTTCATGTTCTCTATTGAGGTTTGCTTGCATTGTATTTCCTTTATCGGATTATTCTTTCTTGTAGATATGATTTCTCCTGCACAAAAAAATGATGCAATAACTATACATATATTCGACTTCTTAAGTATTCTAACATAATTATCATGTAGTGGATATCCTGCCATCTAGGGGAGGGGTGGGGAGTAGGGGGAAAAAATTTGTAACAGAAAGCTTTGTAAGGGTTAATGTTTAGGAATTACCCATACATATGTTTTGCAAATAAAAAGTATTAATAAAAAAAAAAGAATCTGAATGCAGATTGAAACATACCATTTTCACTTTCTAAAATTTGTTTTCTGTTTTTTTTTTCCTTCTGGTTTTCCCTTTTGTTCTGATTTTTCTTGAACAATAAATATGACTAATGTGGAAATAAAAAAATGGGAGCTCCTTGAGGGAAGGGATTGTTTGACTTTCCTATTTGTATAGCTAGTGCTTTGCACATAGCAAGCACTTATATGCTTTTTCCATTCATTTATTTTACCTCTACAGGAAATCCCATGATCCAATAATGTTGTTCTGATTAACATCATTTGACAATATTCTAATTAATAGATTGTAATCAACCCTCTCTATAAAGTTACAAAACCCTGCTATGCTCACCATTCAGCAGAGTTTTCCATTTATAACATCATTCCCTTTTGCAATGAGTTGACCTGTTTCCTGAACCAGTTAATGAGGTTAGTTGGGATGTACTGGTATGGCTTCTTCTATTGCTACATCAACACTATACTCAGTAAAGATGGAAAAATTAATATTAGACTTAAGCAAATTCTGAAGATACTTTCAAAAAAAAGAGAGAAAAAGATACTTCCCTTCCTTAATTAGAGAGGTGGGGGGAGAGTGAGGGCTATGGGTATGGAACATTATTAATACTCTTAGACTCAGTTGATGTGAGATTAGTTTTCCTGGACTTCTTTCTTTTTTCCCTTCTCTTTTCTATTTCCTGTTACAAGATCTGGCTTACTGGTAGGAAGAAATATATTTGGAAGTAAAGGTAATGTAAAATGTCAACGATTTTTTTTTTTTTTTAGAAAGGAAAGTCTACCTCCTACCCAGCTTCTCCTACAACAGTACCAAAAAAAAAAAATTCATAGCATGTAGCAATTCTGCTCCAGTGCGAAGTCTCAGAAAGAGATACTAATATTAGAATTTAAGTTTAGCACTGGGGTGAGATAGGGTATACAAGAAGTTGTTCTGGGAAAAACAGAGAACTGTGTCCATAAATTTTTTTTTAGAGGCTTAGATTTACATTGTTATAGAAAAAGCACTAGAATGGAATTCACAAGGTTTGGATCCTGCCGGAAGGTAAAAGAATCTGGAGCAGTTTTAGAAAGGATTTTGAAGTTGAGGGTCTGGAATCTGAATTATATACTAAAAAGGCCAAAATGATGAGAGGGAAAATATTCTCAGTTTCTCACAACCATATTTCTTTTTTGCATAGTATAATTTCTTTCAAGCTCTGTTGATATATATCTGACAAATTGGATTTTTTTTCTCTTCAGGGGAAAGCAAAAAGAGGACAGTTCCAACCCTTTCCAGATACTCAAGGTACTACAATCTTTTATCCTCTCTTTCTGTTCCCCACCCAAACAATGCTTCTCACGAAATAAACATGTGGCAAACATTATAGAAGAAGTATAACCAGAATTACAAGGCTATCAACTCTAGGAAATGAAAATTGTAAGAGCAATCTAAGATATAATACATGTCATGTTAAATTCTTCTTATGAGACTACATTCTAAGAAGATTCAGTTTAGAGCCTAAGATTTGCTTTTGGAATTAAAAACATAATTAACTAAATCTATCTGATCGGGTCAAGAGTCATGGGAAATAAATGGCCCCCTATTTTTGTTGTTGTTGTTGTTGTTATTGTAGGATTTAATCTAAACTTGTAGTTCCATGTTTATTACATATTTCAAAATTAATTTAAGAGACATGTTCTCTTTTATGCTTTTTTCCATGAACTGCAGTAAATCTGAATGAAAGTACACATCAGTCCCAGAAGGAGAGAGAGTTTACCAGTTCCAGACTCTTCATTTACCAATCTAGCCAGTACAATTTTATTGCTGTCTCTAGAATTCACCACCAGCAAAGGAACAAGTTTCCTGGGAAGAAAACACTATGATTCTCCCTCATTAGACCTCATCTGCCTTTCTGTCTTGTAATGCCACTTTTGCCCTCTAATGCATCATTGTATATCAGAGTTACCTGAGGCTGATTCATCCCCTTCTAGACTCTTTTATGTATACCTTCTGTCTCCCTTAATGCCTACCATAAAGTAAAGTGCATATGTTTATCTAATTGGGAAAATAAATGTACGGGATAATTATTTCAAGTTGAACTTAAAATGACACAGAACAAAGAATGGACTCCTTTCCTGGATTTTCTGTAGTTACAGGTTCAGCAATGATAGTTATTGTCTATGGGTTATTATGACTGAATGATCCATCAGCAAGTGATCAGGTAGGGGGGTGAGCTTTGCTCTTTACTTGGCAAGGCTGTCCTTAGAAAATAGATATACCCTTTTCCCCAGCCCAAACTCAGATCCTTCCCAGCATGGTAGAACCTGCCAGTGTCTGTACTACATTGATATAGCATTGGAAAACCCAGGATCATCTATCTCTATGCCATAATGATAAATCAGAATAAGACTTTGTGGAAGATATACTAATTCTGATAGTGGTTCAGTTTTCTCATCCTTGAACTGAGGAGAGGGATATAGGTTAAAGTAGTTGAAATCTGTAGGCTTTTTATCTAAGATTCTATGAATGAATGAACTCTGACATTTCTTCCATGGCTTAAAATTTTATAAAAATTAGGCAAGAATTGCTTCTTTGTGGCTAGTGGGTACCTTCTAGCTTCTAGCTTCCTGACATAATCTTATCAGTTAACAATTAAAAAAAAGAAAAAAAAAAGAAATAGTATGTTAGGACATACTATTTCTTTTTTTTTAATTGTTTGTAACAAATTAATAGTCAGAAAGGATGTGTTTATGTTTTCAGAAATTTCCTACCTAGTCTGATTCTCATCTTAATTACAAGCTAGAGGAAGCCAGGACTATATAGGACAGGATAGACCTGAGCTGATCTATTGGTTTAGCCCAGGAGTTTATAATCTGGAGTTCATGGACATGGATAGACTTCAGGATGTCCATAAGATAATTTGAGGAAAAATTATATTTCTATTTTTACTAATCTATAACTGAAATTTAGCATTTCTTTTAATCATTTAAAAACATCATTCTAAAAAAGGAAAAAAAATAAAAACAAATAAAAATAAAAAAGAGTCCTTAGGCTTCATAGACTTTCAAAAGGGCCTATGATATAAAAGAGATGAGAAATCTTGATCTAGTCCAATATAAGGTCTAAACTGAGAAAACTGGAAAGTCTGAAAATCAGGTGCTATTTGTGTGGCTTGCCATCTCTCAGCATTTACTTTAGATATTAACCTACTCTATAGAATATATTGACTCCTATATAAAAGACTGAAATTACCAAAAACTTGGTATTCAGAAAAATAATCTTCAAAGGAAGATAATTTGATATATTTCTATATAATTCCTTGACTTATTAAAAAAAGACTTTACTACTTTGAGACAGGTGGCACTTTGTGACTGTGCTGTCTATATAATTATATAATTATCTAAACCCACTATTAAATAGGGGTAGGAGGAAGAATGTGTTGTGTACTGACTCAGCTCAGTTCCCTGCTAATTTAGATTAAATATTAGAATAAAATGAGACAAGAATAAATCATTGAAGAATTAACAGAAGGAGATTTATTTAGTGATAGTAGGAAGATTTTCAACAAGAATAGATATTGAGAACCCTTCAGTCTAGCCGAATGAAGTTCTCTTGTCTAAGTTTTCCTTTGTTTTTCACCAGTCAAGTTTCAGAACACAACTGGAATTCCTTGAGACAGTATTATACCCAGCTGAGTAGGAAGCCATATTAATAGCCTGAGCTCTTTAGGCAACCGTCTTTTTTTTTTTTTTCTTTTTTCTTTTCTTTCTTTTTTTTTTAAAAAGCTTTTTATTTCTAAAACATATGCATGGATAATTTTTCAACATTGACCTTTGCATACCCTTAAGTTTCAGATTTTCCCCTCCCTCCCACCCCCTCTCCCAGATGGCAAGCAATCCAATATGTATTATGCATATTAAAATATATGTTAAATCCAATATGTGTAAACATGTTTATGCTGCACAAGAAAAATCAGATCAAAAAGGAAAGTAAACGAGTAAGAAAACAAAATGCAAGCAAACAACAAAAAGAGTGAGAATGTTATGTTGCGATCCACTTACATTCCCACATTCCTTTCTCTGGGTGTAGATGGTTCTCTTCATCACTGAGCAATTGGAACTGGTGTGAATCATCTCATTGTTGAAGAGAGCTATGTCCATCAGAATTGATCATCGTATAATCTTGTTGTTGCTGTGTATAATGATCTCCTCGTTCTGCTCATTTCACTCAGCATCAGTTCATGCAAGTCTCTCCAGACCTCTCTAAAATCATCCTCCTGATCATTTCTTATAGAACAATAATATTCCATAACATTCATAAATCATAACTTATCTAGCCATTCTCCAATTGATGGACATCCACTCAGTTCCCAGTTTCTTGTCACTACAAAAAGAGCTGCCACAAACATTCTTGCACATGTGGGTCCCTTTCCTTCCTTTAAGATATCTTTGGGTTATAGGCCCAGTAGAAGCACTGCTGGGTCAAATGGTATACACAGTTTGATAACTTTTTGAGCATAGTTCCAAATTACTCTCCAGAATGGTTGGATCTGTTCACAGTTCCACCAACAATGTATCAGTGTCCCAGTTTTCCCACATCCCCTCCAACATTTGTCATTATCTTTTCCTGTCATCTTAGCCAATCTGAGAGGTGTGTAGTGGTATCTCAGAGTTGTCTTAATTTACATTTCTCTGATCAATAGTGAGTTAGAGCACCTTTTCATATGATTAGAAATGGTTTTAATTTCTTCATCTGGCAATTGTTCATATCTTTGAGGCAACCAAGTCTTAAGTCTTAAGAAAGTTCTTGTAAGAAAAATTTAGCTTAATTTGCATGAGGGCAAGGGATAGGATATTGCTTCTATTACCTTCCTTTTGATGGTGGTCTTTAAGGTCTTCTAGAAGTTTTCCCACTACTTCATTGACTTTAGAGGTTTTATTCATCAATCCTTATCTACTCTATTAAAGAAGCTTAATGTAGTCAACCTGATAGAAGAGGGAAAGAAAAACAGAAATTTTACAAAAACAAAACAATTTAACAGCTCCCCAGAGTGACTGAATCTGGGAGAGTCCTGGGGGAAAAGAAACAGTTTTTCCATCTAAACACCATATAATAGGGGATGCCAAATCTTTGCATTTCACAATGCGTCTCTCGAGGTAAAAAGAAAGGTAACCCTAAATAAGAGCAGCACTAGGACCATTTTAATTACAGAACAGATGACCCGACCTGTATAGTCATCTTGCCACCATCCTTCTGGTGTTTCTTGGCCCACAAAATTGGTCTTTTGAGCTCCATGTGAGGAAATATAAAATCTTTTTCCCATGAGACTCCTCTGAGAATCTTTGTCCCACTTTTCCCATGGAAGATAGGAAAATACCTTCATTTTTCCTTGTTGGCCAGGAATCAAACCACCTTCCAACAATATCATCCCTTGGTCCTCTAAGCCCTCCATGGGCTGGAATTATACAATGATTGCTGGTTGTTGTACAGTCAGCAATATAGAAGGTCTAATCAGTTGAGGTCATAGTAAGCAATAGGCAGTAGTGAACCTACCTTTTGTCACCACACTTGCCAATACCCATGGAGTTGACACAGCTAGTGTTATTTGCTCCACTATCTGCTGCTGTAAATATCTACACCTCTGCTCTTGGTCCCCAGACCAGTGCTACTGTTGAGGTTCTTAGTAACTGGGTACTGCTGGCAGAGAGGAACCAGAGCAGTGATGGAATTATTCCCTGGGGCAGGTAAGGAAAAGGCTCTGGTAAAGATCAATTTAGTTCTATGGTCCCACCATCTGTGAGGTCATCCAGTCAGAAATCCAACTTATGTCAACCCCCTGAAGCCCACCCTCTGTGGAGGTGTCCTAGGCAGCCCAGCAATGTTCCTGATGGTAAAATTTCCTTATAAATCTGCTTATGGACCACACCATCTTTGTTGCATTCCTTTGGGTATCTTTCCCCTTATCCCTCTGTAATGCCACATGGTGTCTCTCCTCTCATCCCCCCACTATTCTCTGCTCTCAGCCACACCAAGACTTATGATGTCTTTCTCCTTCCAACTAACTCTTTTAGGATTTAGCCTGCCAGCTAAAGGCATGCCCCAACCTTTTGAGATATTTCCTTTCTCCTGGCTAATTGTAAGTTCCACTAGGGAACTTGCCCTTTTCATCATTAATTATTAAAACTCCTTTCCTTGCTATGGGCTCTCCCACTCTATTTCATATTTACCATTCCTGGTGTTTATTGTATCTCTTCATTTTATCTGTAACTTCTTTTCCTAAATGAACTTAGCTTTTGCCAACGAGAATGGCCATTGTGCCCTTCACATGACCAAACCCCAGCATTCGGTGCTTCTCCTAAAGCATGTCATTTGGTGCCTACCATCATTTGCTATATCAGCCAAAATACTACAGGAGCCCTTGTAAGTGCTCATTGTGCCCAGCCAAGAAGCCTGGGCTGCACCTGCAGCCACTGCTGGATTTCCCCCCATGCAGAGGGTTGCTCTAATTCTCAACTAACACTGCCTTCCTTTACTCAGCAGGACTGTTGTTAGTGATGGTACCTAACTCTGTATTCCTATGCAGGGACTAGATGCTACAAATGAAAGTGCTATTGTCTCTGGCTGGTCTATCCCCACTGATGAAGTTTGTAATTACCACATGGGATATCAGACACCTCCAAATGAGATAGCTGGCTGATCATGCCAGGGATTGAGTTCTTACTCTCAGTAGTCATCTTTTCCATTGCAGGAAAATGGTCCTGTAACTTGTCAGCCCCCCACTGAGGTATCCAGGTGGTCCTCGCATCTGAAACTCAAGAATGTTGCCACAAAGGCTAGGAATATCTAGCTCTGGATTGTACATTTATGATGAGGGAAAGATATAAGGCAAAACAAAAAGTAATACAGCTAGAGACTCCCCTGGACTCTAGTAGCCATTTCTACCAGGATAAAAGAATATGACTGGGGCATGAAATTGGAGAGGTCTCTCACTGGAAATTCTAGAGAAAGAAAGAAACTTTAAATTGGTGCAACACTCCTGTCAATAAATTAGGGATACCATTGTCATATTTGTCCATATCCCCTGTCCAGAAATGTCTTCAGGCTTTTGGGGAGAAATAAGCATTGTCCTTTCAAGTTGTCACCAATATTTTGCACTAAAGCATTACAACAGAATCCATGTGGTACAATTCTAGTTGGCCTTTCATGCCTATAACAGAACAAAGAACAAAGAAAACTCAAAATCATTTAATTATCACTGTTGTTAGAAAATACTAAAATTCTAGGGATCTGCCTTGGTTTGTATTCTTTCACTTTTGAGGTCTTTCATGGTGTCCCATCAATGGCTAGTTATGTTCACATACAATTATAGGACTGAGGATTTCTTGTTTATCTGCAGTCATTTCCAAAAGCCATTCAGAACCAAATAGTTCTTTCACTATGCCATTCACACACAAATATGACATCCTTAAAGCTGGGAGGGGTCACCTTTTAGTGTTAATGACCATTAATAAGACAAAAAAATCTAGTAACAGCTAGGGAAAAGTGCAACCCTTTTGAATCTGTCCTTTTCTTGGGCTGGGGAAAATCTTTTCTTGATCTCCTCAAATTCATTCCTATAAGACTGCCTTAAAGGTAAACTAAGGAGATTCCCCTCATAGAATTTAGAGGAAGATTAAATTAACTGTCTGTAAAGTATAGAGATAACAAAGATGATAGGCACTTTACTAAAATTATCTTCAAGTTATAATTTTTTAAGGACACAGAATATTCACATGAATCTTTCCTTGCTGAATGGCCAAAGGCAGTTTGCTCTCTAATCTTCCAGGGCTTTGGGGGGAACCTCACTTTTAGCAACCAAAATCTCTAGAGGCATCGCCAAAATCACTAGAAAAAGCCTGAAGGTCAATCCAATTATCTTTCCTTTTCACTTCCCATCCACCCCTTGGAAGAGCTAATTATACTCCAATCCTGCATGACTATTCAGATTGCTTTGGGCTGGACTTGATTCTGGCCAATCCCCAGCTACTTTAGGTTTGATATAGAAACAAAATGAATCATTCAATAGTTAACAAAAGGAGACTTAGCCTCAGCAGAAGGATAATATTCAAAAAGAATGTGCATTAAGGACCCCTTGAATTGATACATCTGGGTGAAACTCTCTTTCTTAGGAATCTTATTGGTAAGACTTGGACTTTGTGCACTTAGATCTTCTTATGGGAATTTTGTACTCTAGCCGTTAAAAGGTAATGTCCACAGTCAGCCTGAGAACTCCCCTGAGTCAATCAAACTTCAGTGATGATCTCAACACCTTTTAAGGAAAAACTAGCCTAACTTGCATGTAAGCAGGGATTCCTATCAAAAGAGAGATACATATATGGTGAGAGGGCAGATGGATATGAAGCATGATTTGGGGTCAAGCAGGAAGGAAGCATTTTTCTGGAGTTCTAGTTCAAAAAGTATTGTTCCAGTTGTGGAAAAGGAATTAGAATAAGACAGAAGACAAGATGTCTGGGGTGGATGGCTGTGAAATGTGATCTGAAGCTAGCCAAGAAAGGGGGTATTGTTTCTGGAAGTCTGATCTATTTTTTTTTAATTAAACCTTTTTATTTGCAAAACATATATATGGGTAATTCTTCAACATTAACCCTTATGGAAGTCTGATCTAGAGGGTGTTTTTTTCCAGATTGGGTTTGGGAGTTGGAGGGATCAGCTGTAGGAATGATATTAAGAAGTCTGTAGTGAATGGACGTTTTCAAGGCCCAGTGAAAAGAGATATTGACATCATATATTTAACTGTTCAGCAAAAATCTATGAAAAGGTTAAGAGAATTTTCACTGTGCGTTTTTTGCCTTCTCTAGAGAATTGAGAAAGGGATTCATTTTGCTTTTCTGCAATATTCAAAGTATATTATTAATGAAGATCTGAACAATATTTTAATTGTCAATATCTTTGGCATTAATAGTACACATTTATAAAAGAAACGAAATGCTTAGACTTACTGAGTACTTTGCCACTTTAAAAAAATCAATTCTTTTACTGGTAGTACTCACAACAACCACAGAAAATCCAGGACTATAACTTAAATTTTTGTTTGTTTGTTTGCTTGTTTACTAGAATTGTGATTTTAACTGTACAAGGAACTCCAGGTGAAGAATCCCTTCTACCAATTCAGAGAAGCACCCCTCTGTAATTTCTAGTCTGAGTATTGCTTGGGGGCCCTGAGAAGTTAATTTGTCTGAGGTCTCGCAATTGAAGTCTTCCTGCTCTGAGACTTGTTTTTATTTACTATGAAATTTTTCCTCCCTTAGATTTAATTTCATTAGTCAGCCACCAAGCATTTATCAATCACTTCCTTAAGAGATACTGCATTTAACACTGGGGATAAAAAGAAAGAAAAAAAGAAACAGACTACTCTCAAGGAGTAGGTATTTCAATATGGAAGATATGAAAACCTCTAGGCACAAACAAGAAACATACACATAAAGAATATATGAAGGTAATGTTGATGAGGTTGAGATTCGGCACTGAATGATGGGGTTTGGATTGCAATCCCTAGTTCAAATATGAGGTGCAAGGCTCAAGGCACATGTGAATTCACAATGGCTTTGCCAAAACATACTATTACAAGAAGACAAAATGAAATAGACAATGAGAGTGGTAAATATGAAATAGTATCAGAATAGCATATAGTTAGCAAGCAAAGGGGTTTTTAACAATTAACAATGGAAAAGACAAGTTCCCCAGTGAAGCTCATAATTAATCAAGAGAAAGGAAATATGCCATGAGGTGGGAGTATGCCATTGACTGATAGGCTAAATCCATAGAGGAGTTTAGCACCCTAAAAAGAGTTAGTTAGCTATAACAAGGAGAAAAACACCATGAGGCATGGGGGAGAAGGTGAGAGGAAAGACACCATGAGGCAAAATGTTGTGGTAGGCTAATCAAAAAGGGGTTCACCAAAGATTGTGTAGGTTACGGATAGATTTATAAGGGAAATTTAACCTCAGGGTTTGACATCCCAACTTGATTTTTTTGATTGTGATGGGGTTTCCCAAATCTCAATAGGGGTGGAACTGTAAGGCTAAATGATCAGTGCCCTTCCCAGCTTGCCTTAGGAAGTATTATAATTTTATCAGTACTTCAAGCTTTCACTGCCAATACCACCTAGTTACTCAGGACCTCATCAATATGAAAGGTTAAGGTTTAGCAGTTGAGGAGGTGAGGTAGGAGAAAAGGGAGAAAGAAAAAGCTCCTGGACAAAGTGAATGTGAACTTAATCACAGCAAACCAAGAAAACAAAGAGGTGGTGAGGAGGCAAAGCATTTTAGACTTGGGAACAGTCTTGTACAAAAGCATGGAGACGGGAGGTAAGATGTCATGTTCAGGGTACTCTTAAGTAACTGGATCATAGAGTATATGGAAAGGAATAAGAAGTCTGGAAAGCTAGAAAGGGGACATGTTATGAAGAGTTTGAAAAATTTCAATTTCTGAAAAAAAATCATTTTAATCCATTTTCTTTTTTAAAATTCATTTTCAAAGTAACACATGAAAGACCAAAAAAAATATGTCATAAAACAGAAATTGGGCCAATGTAAAATGAATATAATGGAAGGAGGGAGTATGGAAGTTATGTGGAATAGATACAAGAAGATCCCCAGGCAATGGTGTATCCTTATAAGATCTGAAGTGGCAAAAGGTGATTTCAAAGATTATTGCTCAGACCTTCACTTGATGAGGCAGGAGAGGCAACAATGGAGAACTCTCATGAGTCTGTGAACACTATGATACATCATAATTGGGAAATTTGACTTTATCCAATGAACACACAGGGGATTTACAAATGGGTCTGTATGTCATCTGTTAATAGTTCATGCTTTTATCAGGAGTAAATGTAGATAAATGTCAAAAGTAAAAACTAAAGCTCTTGGCAAGTAACTCTTGAGCCTAGAAATCTATTTATTGACTTGGAATTAACATATTTGCCTCATGGCCTTTCATTAACAAACACTAGAATGACATTGTTTCTGACACCTTCTTTGGAACACAGTTTTCATTCCAACTTGCAGGCTCCTTCACATGAAAGACTAGGATAATTTGATAATAGTTGTGGCTTGATTCTTGTAAATTGTATTCTTACCTACGAACTACTGTAGCCCCTAACTATTAAGAAATTCAAAAAGTAAATATTTATAGTATTTTAAGAGATTTTCTATTTTTAGAATTTATGTAGATACATTAACACATTCACTATGTGTACCAGTTGCAAATAATCAAAAAGGCACACACACATTTGGTACTCAACAAAGCTGTGACATGTAATAATGACTCCTAAAAAATATAGCCATATTGTTCCTTTGCTCAAAAGTCTTCAATGACTTTTTCCTGTCTTGGGATAAACTCTTCAGTCTGATTTTGAAAGCTCATGATGATATGGCTCCAATCTATCTTTCAGCACCCTTTTAAAAAGACAGTTCCCTCGGACAGAGCCTCAGTTGCTCTTCTGCTCTTGTCATGCCTCTTTGCTCCTACACCTGAAATGCATTGTTGCCTCCTGTAATTTCTAGCTGCTTTCAAAGCTCAATTTATGTATCATCTTCTAAAAGTCTTTCCTGATTGTTTCTCAATCATGATATATCACCTCCCATTTCCATACCTCTGCAATATGCAGTTATAAGATCATAGGTCTAAAGTTGGAAGTGACTTCAGAGCTCACTTAATCAAATCTCATTATACACAAATGAAGACCCATGGAGGTTAAATAATTCATCTAAGCTTACACAGGTAATGAACATCAGAGGTGAGATTTGATCTCAGATCCTCTAGAATGCCCAAAATGTTCATCTCTGACTGAGATGAGATGCCTCTCTTCTTTCAAACTGCAACTGAAGTATATAAAATTAAAGGAAAGAAAATGTTGAAAATCATAAAATGCAATAGCATACATATAAGACTATGTGCACACAGAGTATATATAACACACACTTGTGTGTATGTATGTACATATGCATGTTTGTGTGTGTAGACTAGTTTCTCCCATTAGTATCTCCTAGCCAAGTGTAGGAATTTCTTTCTGTTTATTTGTATCCCCAGCATTAGCAATATGCCTGGTAATAAGGTAGAAGATATTTAATAAGTGCTTATTGCTAACTGGTTCCCTTCCTTTATTGATCTTTCCCTCCTTCAGATGCCTGTATTTATTCATCTGTGTAACTACTACATGCACTGAGTAAAATGGAAGCTCTGAGAACAACAAATTGTCTCATGTTTACATTGAATACCTAACTCATAACATTCTATAATTCCTTCCATATAAAGAATACTTAATAATGTTTGTTATATGGAATTATAGATAAGGGAGTATAAAAGGAAGATGTATAACTGGAAGAAGAGCTAGACAACCTACATAACAAGAATAAAACAGCTTAAATGGTGCATTGTTACCACCAAGATAAACTGAAAGCAAAAAGAAGGCCTTTAGCATGATAGATAGCTCTTCTAAGGAATATTTATGGGAAAAACATGAAGAATCATCAAGGATGAAGAAGCTTATGTATGTCAAAAGATCTGTCCATTTTGATGAAATGAAAAATTCTTCAAAATAATAAAATATCAAACTATAAGTGTCTACCTAAACCATAATTTTATAGATTTTTCATGTGTAACAAACACCATCTAAATGAAAAAGACATTTATATATATATATATATTATCCATAACATTTTAATAAAATGCTCTGTTATTGTATTATTTCTTATATCATTTTCTTTACTTTCTGCTTCTTCCAACTCCTTTGGTTATATCAATAGGCCAAAACTTATTCTGATATTTGGGGATGCATTCATTATTTTTAAAATTTTTAAATATCATAATGATTTTCAATATTTCCTTTTCTTTGATTTTTATATTTGTTATGGTTTAATCCTATTTTGCATTTTCTGAATGCAGTTTTTGTTTTATAATTTTATAAATCCTTATTTTCTAAATTTAGAGCAACATTAGTGATTTGTTTTTCTATTTCAATAAGAATATAAATTAAAATATTAAAACAATATTTAAACAAAATAGAGTAAAAATTAGTTTTCTACTTTGAAAATATTATAATATTAAAAATAATTTTACCACTGTGTTATGACAATGTTTTCATTCCAATTTTTTTTTAATCAAAAGAAAAGTCCTTCTTTATAAATCCTACTTTCTGGAGTCTTCACAAGACAAAATCTCTCAAATCTTAAGTATCCTCTATTGCTAGAATGCTCAAATTGGAATAGGAGATGTATCTTAGATTCTCAAATGAAGTGAGGATTATAGGATCATAGGATTTAGAGCTGGTAGGGACTTTAATTTAAGGTTGTTGACTTTATATTATTCTCTTTCCTGCTTTCTATATTCTGGTCAAACTGACCGTGTCCACAATATGCCTTCTTTTAAGTTGGTGCATAGGCAAAGGTGGTTTCCCTATTTGGAATGCACACTCTGTCAGCTCTACACAGTTTAGGGACCACCTAATATAGGAGAACTTGTTGCTTTTATATGCATTTTGAATTTACTTGTATGTTGTATTTTCAGGAGAAGGTAAGTTCCTTGAGAGTAGGGACTATTTCTTTTTTGTCATTGTACTCTCAGTGCCTGGCACCAAACCTTACAAATAGGAGGCACTTAATAAATGTATGTTCAATCGAATTGGATTTTTGCAACTTCTGTGATAAAATAATGGCAGCCAATCTACTCATTGAAAAGCTTCACATCATAAGCAGAGTCAAGCCACTCTAGAAGGGAGACAATGTTTTTCAATTAGACTGTTTTCTGCAATGTTTTAGGAGAAGGAAAAGAATAATAGTACCACTAGAAACTACTTTAAGCCTAGCCCCATGGAAATCTGCCTGACCTGCTTTCTGGAAATCATCCAACCTTGATCACAAGCAGGAATTTTTATGATCTCAATGGACAGAACAAGCTGCTGAGTTCTAGCCTAGTATGATGTGATATTATCAGTTACTTCCTTATTTTTGTGGGTTGTTCGAGATCTAGCTAGCTTCCAGTCTCTGGAGAGGAAGTTTAAAAAAACTGGAAACAGTCATTATGCATACAAGTGAAAATAAACTCTCCAGGATATACCCAGTGATCTCTAATTCTTGTGGTTTTATTAGCTGGTATCCAACAGTCACTGGTATTTTTGAGAAACATGCAATAAATTGTTTGCTTCAAGATACATTGCAATAATTATAGACTTAAAAAGTTTGTCATCATTTCCTCCATCTAACAAGCAGCTTAGCAAAAAGAATATTTTTAGTGTCACAGCTGGTGTTCCACTCAAAATGTGTTAAGCTTTGGAAACATATTTGAAAGAAAAATGTTAATTAAACTGTTCCACTGAGTCATAAGATAATATCTCAGAGATATAACAAGGAAAGCTTGATAAGATAATTATTTGCAATTATATCTGGACATTGTAGGCAATGGGATAATTAGAATTCATGCTATCAAAGAATAACCAGTACAGTCTAAGTAATATATTAATCATATATAAATACTGTAGAGATCTAATGTTCCTCCACTGAAACAGATGACTAACTTTTTGTGATTTAGCAGGTAAATCTTTTTTTTTTATTAAAGCTTTTTATTTGCAAAACATATGTATGGGTAATTTTTCAACATTGACCTTTACAAAGCTTTCTGTTACAAAATTTTCCCTCCTAGTCCCCACCCCTCCCCTAGATGGGAGAAAGTCTACTACATGTTAATTATGTTAAAATACTTGACAAATTGGATATGTGTATACATATTTTTACAGTAATCTTGCTGTGCAAGAAAAGTCGGATGTACAAGAAAAAAGAAATCTGAGAAGGGAAACAAAATGCAAGCAAACATCAATAGAGAGCATGAAAATATTATGTTGTGGTCCACATTTCATATCCCTCTCTCTAAGTGTATATGGCTTTCTTCATCACTGAACAATTGGAATTGGTTTGAAACATTTCATTGTTGAAGAGAGCTATGTCCATCAGAATTGATCATCATATAATCTAGGTAAATCTTAGGGAGCTGCTTGAAGCACAAAGAATTTAAGTGACTTTTCAGGGATCACACAGTTAATAAGTTTCAGAGGAAGATCTGAAATTACTCCAAGTCTAGCATGCTAACCATAACTATTCCAGGATGAATCATATATTGAATAAAAAGTTACACTGGATCAAAAGCCTTGAATAATTTACCAAGGGATTGCACTGACTTTTCCCCCCATTCTGATATTTTCATATAGAAAATAGTATTCAATATAGTGAATAGAGACATAGCCTTGAAGTCATAAAGAACAAAATTGAAGACTTCCTTCAGACACATGTTGGTTGTATGACCAAGGGCAACTAAGACTGAATTCCAAGAAGGTTATAGTGTTCATTAGTGTGGAGAGTTTGTAGATTTGGAATTAATGACATGAATGAAAACAATGATATGGGGAGATAAAAATTTCTCTTGTGTAGCATCCCTCTGAAATAATCAAATTCAGAGATTGGTATTGCAACAAGATGGCTAACTACGATTTGTAGGGTTATTAAGGAAACTTTGAGGTTTTGGGGTTTGTAGTATTGTAGCTCCTGAACCTCTGCCAATATGTTCACTATAAATCAGAAACAATCATCCCCATTACATTTACAAAAGATATTTGAAAATATGATATAGTAAGAAAAGTACTGATAAAATTATTCTCTCTGACAGAAGGAAATTAGATAGCATATACATTTGTGATGGACCTAGTCTGAATGTAAGTAGGAGCAGAAGTGGATGTTGAGAGTAATCCAAGGTTGGGGGTTGGCAAGTAGTGACAGTTAAAAGAAAGCAAGAGATGGACAATATGACAAATATGAAAATATATTTAAAAGGATTGCACATGTTTAACATATATCTAATTGCTTGCTATCTTAAGGAGGAGGGAAGTGAGAGGGAGGGAAAAAATTTGAAACACAAAGTCTTGCTTTTTCCCCTGAGACAATTGAGGTTAAGTGACTTGCCCAGGGTCACCCAGCTAGGAAGTGTTAAGTGTCTCAGACCAGATTTGAACTCAGGTCCTCCTGACTTCAGGGCTGATGCTCTATCCACTGCACCACTTAGCTGCCCCAAAACACAGTCCTAACAAAAATGTTTAAAACTATCTTTACACATATTTGAAAATATAAAATACTATTGAGGAAAAAAGGGATTTGAGAGTAAAGGGCAATGTTAAGAGGTCAAGCTTTGGGAGTAAGGGGAGTATAAATGGCATGAGAGTGATGGATTGACAAAATGATAAGGGATTTAGAGATTACAGATTAATATGAAGATAAAGAATAGTTTGGGGAGGAGTATGGAATAGGTAGATATGGAATGACAGCAGATTGTTATTGGAGAAATATTACATTAGATGAAAAGCCTTGAATAATCTTTGGAGAATTTTAGATACATGACAACACAAATGATTTTTAAGGCTACTGCTTATAATGATGGGACCTTCAAATACTCCTTTGAAAATTTCTGAAAGAACATCTTCACATATGGAATGCAGTTCACTTTTTTTTTTCTTGTTCATTCCTCAACTATGGCTTTTTAGTCTTAGAGAACTTAAAAGTTCTATCCATTAAGGCTGACCTCTTGCTGAAAAAATATTGACAGCCTATGAAAATTAGGGGAATGAAAATGGTAAAATACTAGGTGACATTACCTTGTATTAAACAGTATTAACATCTATATTTATCCTGAAAAAAAAAAGACAATATCATGTGTGTCGTGTATAAAGATACTTGGTAATTTTAGATGATTTTCTGTGGCCACCAGTTGCTGAATCAGGCTATAGCTATTTTTTGATCAGGGAAGTAGAAGTGAGAATAGTTCATGCCTCAAAATAGTCACATAATATGGAATTGTCAATTTCTCTGAGTTCCCATATGCCAATTTAATTTTTATACTATAATAGACTGGTGCTTAAACAGCTGCTCTTCTCATTCTAGTACTTAAAAGTGTAGTAGAGGACAGAATTAGATTTGAAAAAGTTCTTAGGAATCACTTAATTCAAATATTACCTAAAGTATGGATTCATTCTGTGATTTCCTTGAAAAGTAATCTTGAAGATTCCTTCTTTCTTGCCTCCCCTCCTCACCATGAGGAACTCACTAACCATGTCATTTGTGAATATTATTATCAGGAAGTTCTTTTCCATTTATTCTAGTTCCCTAGGGGGCAAGCAGATTGAATCTTATCTTTCTCATGTGACATCCTTCTATATATTCAAAGACAGTGATTATGACTGAAAGATTGTCATCACAGGAAGGTTTAAGACTTCTCTTGCTCACAGGGATGGGAACATTTCAGTGATCTCTTGAGATACCTTTTAACTTTATGATCACTAAGTATTACTATCCTCACAGAAAAGAGAAAAATTTGGAGACATGCTAAATCTATGATGTGTGTAAGAGTTCAAATGAGGTCTTTTAACTTACTTCTCTGTCAGAAATTGTTGTGACTCTCAGACAGCACTTCCTGGCATTGAATTACACTGGACCAGGAACTGTTTTGTTCCCAAAGATACCATAATATGCTCCAGGAACATTGGCTATTGTTCCGGTAAGCTTCATTTTAAGTTATTCTCTAAACTCGACTTGCTGTATCCCATTTCCAGTCATTCATGAGATCATTTTTTATCTTTCTTCTGCATCTAGAAAAGACCCTTGCACTTAGTAGGTCCATAATAAGTATATTGAATTGAAGCTTAAAAACAAAGGAATCTTAAATGTAAAATTTCAAAGTTACTAGAGATTAATGAATATAATTTATATTTAGCATGGTATAAGTTAGTGGAGAGGAAGAGGATATGATGAAGTATAAAGTTAAAGATAATATTTTGCTTAGAAGACCTGTAAATTCAATTAATTTTTATTATTATTATTTTTTTTTGCTGAGGCAATTGAGGTTAAGTGACTAGTTACACAACTAGAAGTATTAAGTATTTGAGGTCAAATTTGAACTCAGGTCCTCCTGACTTTAGGGCTGGTGCTCTATATATTGCGCCACCTAGTTGCCCCTGTAAACTTTATTTAAAAATTAATAATCTCAATAAAGTTGAAGGATATAAGATAAACACAAAATCACAAATCTTCCTGTTTATTACTAACAAAACCCAGCAGAAAAATGTAGAAAAATAAATTCTATTCAAAACAACTCTAAAATATATAAATGATATGGTAGTTAAGCTATTAAGAGACACTCAGTACCTATGTGGTTACAACTATGAAATACTTTTTACAGAAAAAAAGGAAGACAACAAATTGAAGCAAGATTAATTGTTTATGGTTAGTCTGTGTTTACAATATGTAAATAAAAGCAATTCTAAATTAATTAATAGAATTAATGCTATGCCAAACTACCAAGGATTTGAATAACTAGGCAAAATAGTTTGAAAAATTCTCTTGGAAGTATAAAAGGTCAAGAATCACAGGGAAACAAGGAAAAGTGAAGGGGGCTTAACAATGCCAGATTTCAAATTATTCTACAAAACAGTAATCATCAGAAGTATTTGCTAGTGGTTAAAAAACTGAAAAGTTGATTAATGGAGTAGGTTATTAGGTAAACAAGACTTAGAATCATTTGAATATAGTAACATAATTTCCAATAAACTCAAGGACATTAGCTACTCAGATGAGGACTCATTATTCAATAAAAACTGTTGGAAAAGCTGAAAAGTAATATAGCAGAAATTACATTTAGGCCAACATTCTCCCATCATATTCTTTAAAAAAAATTCCTAGTTGGTGTAGTGGATAGAGCACCAGCCCTGAAGTCAGGAGGACTTGAATTCAAATCTGATCTCAGTCACTTAGCACTTCCTGGCTGTATGACCCTGGGCAAGTCACTTAACCCCAATTGCCTCAGGGGGAAAAAACTCCAAGTTAGCTAAATATAACCTAAATATAAAAAGTTACATTATAAAAAAAATTAGAAGAGGTAAAGAAAATTCATTTCATAATGATGCATGATAATTATCAACTAAATAAAATATTGACAGATTATAGTTGATTTTAATTATATAGCAGAAAAGCTTTTTCAAAAGTAATATCAATTTAGTTAGAAAGGAAATAGCAAAGTGGGCAAAATTTTAATGTTTTTCCAGATAAAGTTCTGATATTGGAAGAGAATTGATACAAATATCTGAGAGCAAAAATCATTCTCCATTAAATAAATAAGTAGTCAAAAGAAAAAAAAAACATAGATGTAGTAAGAAGAGGCTTTTCACTTGTCAAAATAAGGCACCAAAACTGTCATTCCCCCTTAGTTGTCATTAATCCATTACTATGTTGGACCAAGTGTCTCACTTTGGTCTTTATTCCTTACTGGGCTTGGCTTCCCTCCAACTCTCATTGACACAATCAACTTCTGCTGTTTTGCTCTTCCAACATTTTGAATTCACAAAATCACAAGCTAGTTTCTCTATCTCTAATACTCCTTTACTTGAGGCAGGAAATAAAGACACCACAAAGAAAGAAGGAGCAGCAAGGCATTGCGCACATGATTTCTTGAGTTAGGGCACAGGGAAGAACAGGCTGTTAGAGTTGGTTCATTTTCCCCACCTGGGGAAATATACACCCATTTCTGACTTAGCAATCAAGCAAGTTTCTTTGCTGCACAATTGATGGACCAGAAGCAATCATTGAATACTTCTACAAGTTTTGAAGTAAAGAATAGAGCTCTGCCATTTCACATTACCAGGTAATTTCAGAAGTAGGCTCACCAAATTCACATGTTCTCAGGCCTGAGATCTCATTGATCAACACCTTATTACACTAAAAATAAGAGTGTTGCTATAAGGCAAATTGTTTCCTTAAAATTGCAGGCACTATTTACTTTCCCATGAGAATGACATAACTATCTGAATCCTCTTCCTCCTCCTCCTCATCATAATTATTGTAGCTTATATTATTTAGTGCCCTAAGTTTTGCAAAATGATCCACGTGTTATTTCTGTTCTAATGACAACAAATCACTTATTCATAAACTGTGCATAAATAAAACAAATAGAATTCTATAGGTTATGTCTATATGGATCTCTGCAGTTTTTGTGCAAAAAAAAAAAGTGTGCAAAATAGGGAAGGGAACCAGAAAACATATTTTTGGAGAAAACGTGCAATAAACTCTTTAAAATTTAAATTTTAAATTTTCCATGCGAATTATCTCATTCACCAAACCAATTCAACATTTTGCCATGAAATTCTGCAGAAAAACATATTTACTGAAGTATGATCATTCAGTTGATTTCACACCAAACCACTAGTAAGACTCACAGTATCCAGGAAGGCCAAAGCAAGAGACTAGCCAGTGAAGCAGCTAGCCTTTTGATACACAGCTGCTGAAAAAAGGTTTAATCCAAACTGTGATCATTCATATGCTGACCATGTCCTGCATCCTGGCTGAAGAAGAAGAGAGAATATTCAACAGAGCCAATAACAGGAGAGGGATTATTAGTCTTCTGTATTCAGGCCAAGTGATTATTGTAATCACATGCATAAATTGACTTACTTGAGTTTCTGTTTTCACAACTACAAATAGAAGAAACCAGGATAACACAATAGTTAACATGTGTATATGAGCAAATCCTTTGCTATGGTGCAGTGAGTTAAAAGTTCAGTAATGGTATGCTACCAACGACATTTCAGCATTTTTTAATTAGAGAGCCAATTAATGATGGAACCTCATTATATTTCCCTTTTTAAAGAAGCTGTTACCTTCCCACATTGAAATTTTCAATAGCACAAATAGTTTTTTCTTAAAGTGGGAGAGATTAGGGTACTTAGATTAGAAAGTGAGACTGAAAATTTCTTTTTTGTCTCTTCAATTTGGGGATAAATTTATTAAATATTCTTTATTGTTTCACCTCTATGAGGAATAAATTAATCTTAGCAGTGGAAACCCTTGGCTATTTTATTTTTAATTACTCAACATCATTATGATGGTGATGAATTGCCTACCCCAAACCCCCATCAGAAAACAAAAAACTTGAACTAGCTATGCAAAAATCGTATTCTATTTCTTGGTTCTGCCTTCTATGTGGTCCTGAGCAAGTTCCTTGATATCTCTCAACTTCATTTCCATCATCTATTATTGGAATGGGTCACATCAGCCCTTGGATCCTCTGACATCGGATGTGTTCTTAGAAAAATCAACAACAAATAAGGGATCTTTTCTTTTTTTTCAACCTCTAGGCACATTGCAACCTTTCTATGAGAGATGTATTTGGAACTATTGTAACATAAAAACTGAAATCATGTCTTTTTGACTCATTCCCACTATGCTTTTTGACTCAACCAACCCGCTATATAATATTATGAAAAGTTGTACATAAATAGAATTTTTATAAATGAGTATTTTAAACACTTTGTGCATGGCACGGTGATGCCTTTCATAAATCACAAACTATTCTATTATCCACAAATTAGTATTCCAGTTCAGAAAAGTACTATTCTGCTTATCCCCACCAAGCAGGTGCTAAGTTGCCATGGGCAGTTTTCCTGGAAAAATTAGTCATTTAACTTTCTAGTAGTCAAAAGCATCTTCTATATGGGAATAAGTATAAGTATTCAGGAACCCTGAGACCTAGGTTCTGCATAATAACTTGCTGTTATCTACAGATTATATCTTATTCTTGTTTCCATTTTTGGCTAAAGCTCTAAGCTCAAATTTCCTCTAGGCTAGTTTGGTTCCAAACAAGATGAATGACATGTTTTTCTAAAAAGGGATTGTTTATGCATCAAATTTGCAGGGAAATAAGTGTCTGAGACAGATAGCAGAAGTATATTCAAATCATGTGACAGGAAGGGTGATGTGACCTTCACAGTTCCTGTTTGACTAGTATTTTAGAGAAAAATAAAAGTAAAAAAAGAATTATGCTGGTTGATGAAAGCTAGTAATACTAGTAGGAAATGGTTATATTTTTCCATTGCACATATTTTATAGAGGATAGAATTATTATAATTCAAGCCTCATAGACAGAAAAAAGCAACCTGCTGAACAGCAGATTTAGCAGCAGACTCTCTGCTTCTGGACCTTGATATTCTTGTTCCAACAGTTATGAAGGTGGCTGCAGCAAGTGTGAAGCATCAAGACCATCCAATGCATTCTGGGTCATTGCCTTGACTTTTGTCTTGACACTGGATTTTGATGTCTTTGGAGAATAAGGGTGATGACTTTGCAATTGCCTGCTTAAATCCAGCTCATGTGCCTGTGATGTCTTCAAAAACAAAGGATGAAGAATAAAACAAGGAATTGTCCATTCATTGAACTGTGCCTGAAACTAGCACTTCTTTTGTGATAGAAAAGTTATTGGATAGCTAGAACCTTTAAACACTTAATTTTTAATTGGCTTTGCTATCAACAGTTATCTTTTATCATTATTCATTCTGTTAAGGCATTGGCAGAAGGCTCTAGGAGAAGCCAAACATACCCAG
The DNA here is from genome assembly GCA_023553655.1 of Myrmecobius fasciatus. Taxonomy (NCBI): domain Eukaryota; kingdom Metazoa; phylum Chordata; class Mammalia; order Dasyuromorphia; family Myrmecobiidae; genus Myrmecobius; species Myrmecobius fasciatus. The sequence goes on from JAJPUD010007634.1 coordinate 70,245, forward strand.
TAAGAGCCCAGCTAGCAAACTCACCAGTTTGAGCCAGTCTTTGGGATAGTATTATAACAATGACTCCTTTGGTTGCCATTGCCTGAAGACCAGGGATGTTACATTTCACTTCCTCCCCCAATGTTCTCTAATAATCTTTTAGGGATTTAGGGGTGCATAAGCCCACTACCACTTGCTCTAACCCCCTATGACTTCTGCTCCTCCAATTGTAGAGATAATCAAACATCCATTCCCTGCTCGCCCTCATCCCCCCTATACTCCCTCACAATCTAGAGAAATGATTTGCTTAGCTTAATTCTTACAAAGCCCAGTCTCAAGCTCCAAGTCTAATGACCTCCTGGGTTTCTTAGAGCTTCCCATATATACCCATCTTCTGGAATCTTGCCTCTAAGGTTAGCATGGCTATATTCCCTGATCTCCAACCAGTGGGGATTCCAGATTTGCTCCTTGAAGAAAATAGGAAAATAAAAATGAAGCCTCAACCTCAAGTCTGTTTCTGAGGGTCAGAGAGTTAAAGGAGAAAGTTGGAGAAGGTGACTCTTCCTCCACACAAGTCAGTGTATGTGTAGTATTACTCGTATGTACATACTTGTAAGCATACTATATTTGTGTGTGAGGATGTGTGCATGTGTATGTATATCTATAAGCACACATATTGCTGGATTGTGTTCATGTGGGTGTCTCATGTAGATATGTGTCCTGTGCATGGACTTATGTATAAGTATATTGTAAACCATACATATGCACAATTCATGCCCGTGTACACAGAAATACATATACAAGAAAAATACAAATGTGCACACATGTATTATATATAACATTGTACATGCGGCACCTGTTGCACGTGCATGTCCGCAGTGACATACATGTATAATCATGTATTATAGACATGTGTATACATGGAATGACCTATATAGCCTATTATGTTTGTGCACCTGTGTGCTTGCATGTACGTGTATTGTACAATGCATGTGGGTCATGAGCATATGTCTCTACAAATATATGTTTATGTGCATGTATGAGTATGCATATGTATATTATATAAGTAATTGTGTACTATATAAATGTATATGTAAAATACACATAGAATGAATCTGTATATATGCATGTGTACCATACATTTGTATTGTACATGATTATATTATACACATGTATCATAATGTACTGTGTAATGAATGCCTATACATGTATTCTATATGTGTGCTATGTTGTGCATTGTGGAAGTTGTTCTGAAAATGGATAATTTACATGTATGTGTTTACATGTGTTCATATATACTATTTATGTTTACTTTGCATGTGTAGGTTTATGTATATATCCATATGCTTTGGGGGTAAACTTGGACCTTCGTCTTTTCTGCACTTTCAGGAAAGAGAGGAAGAGTTTCCCAGTATTATAGTTTTAAAGACAAAACCTATCCTGCCTATGCAGCCAAGAAAGAGGCTGCTTACCCTCTTGCCCCTCCAAAACCCAGCACTCCATATAGCACAGAATATCTTCTCCCAAAGCTGGTCCCTCTATCTTAGAATATCTCAACATACTAGAGCATCTTGCTATATTAGGTATTAAAGTTGAAAATATATTTATGGATTTTTGACATTTAGCATATAGTGATTTGATATCCTTTTAAGCCATGATAATTATTGGGGGGGGGTTGTGTGTTCCTGTGCTTGATTTGCATAATGTGACCACAGAGTTTCATGGGACTTATCACAGAGGTCACCTACCAAGGACTAATTGAAATGGAGATTTTGGAGAGTTAGAAAGTGGACTTTGGGGAAAGTATACCTTATTTTCTTCTGGGTAGTTTAAAAAAAAAAGGACAACTGGATGATGGTAAAGCATAGATTGTCCTTCCTGAATATAAGGTCAGTATTCATGACTGCTCCATTCCCTCTTCCCTCTATTAATGTTGAGATAGAGATATTCTGGAAGAAAGTAATTTTAGTTGAGGAATGCCAAGAAATATGATAGTGTTACAAATCTCTGTCTCTTTTAAATCTCAGTTTTGTAAATAAAAGATAATGGTGTTAAATAAATACTAGAGGTTGGCTCATACCAGAATCAGAATCTTAATAAATGGGAGCCGATGAGGATATATTGAAATAAGTCATCATTCCTTGACCCAGGGAATTTTATAGCAACTACATTCATGAAAGTCAAGAAAAAAAACAAAAACAAAAACAAAAAAAAAACTATGAATCAAATAGCTTTGTCTGGTATTTATGCAGGATATACTGGGTCTGGCAGGCCATTTTTCATTTATCATCTTTTTGAATCTTAGTTAAATTGTACATCTCAGGAGGTCCAATTTGATGGATATCAATTGCCCTTGAGAAATGGTCTATGCAATTGGGGATGAAAGATAAAAGGTAAAACTCCTAGATAGTGGTACTGTCTATCTATCTATATTTAATATGTAATAATAAAATATCTATATCCATATGTATGTTTAATATGTAATAATAAATCTACAATAAAATAATATATAATTTATGTATAATTGTAGCAGTCCTAAATCTCTAGTTTTAAAAATTCAAATAACAGCATATTCCAGAGAAGTAGAGGGTCAGAAGAACCACTCTCTTCACTTCTTTTTTGACAACTCCCATAGAATTATCATTTCTAGCATCTGCCTCCTAGGGTTGCTGTGAGAATAAAATAAAATAATATTTGTAAAACTCTTTGTAAACCTTTAAATGCTTTATAAATGTTAGCTTTAAAAATGTCTTTTATTTTAACTTGAAGCTATAATTCTTAACAATAGTCTTGAAGATACTGGAATAAAAACATTCTTGCAAGTAAAATGGAATTAGATTACTCCTCATGATACTTGTTTTTTTTTTTTTTTTTTTGTCCAACAGAAAAGCAAGTCGCTTGGAGGTACTTATGTTAAAGAGGAAAGGCTTCATTTGAACACTTCTCTCAATGAAGAAGAGATGATCCAAAGAAGAGAAAGGAAGTCTGGTGTTCCTTCCCTAATCCTTAGTAAGACCTCTTTAAGTCAGATTTCTTCCTGAAGACTCTATAATTTGCTCTTCAGTCTCCTCTGAGGGATGGAGGCAGCATCCTCTTGTGCATTCCAAGATCTGTGCCAGACTTGAGAAACAGGGGATACTCTTTGTTTTTAAGGGACACATCACTTTCAAATAGAAAAGATACAACTTAATTAAAAACAGAAAATTGCTACCTCATTTTAGTAGTCACCCACTTGAAAATGACCCCTTTTCACAAACCTATTGTTTTGGCGAAAACATGCACATGATGAAGTTCTAATTGACTTTGACATTGCAAAGGATGACAGAGTAGGCAGGCTCCTAGCATTCCCTAGTGAAATAATCCACTAAGGTGCAATGGTCTGTGATTTATAAAAATGGTAGAATCAAATTATCCTTTAATATTAGTTGGATATTTGTTACCTCTAAGAATAATAGTAATATCCAGTTCTTACATAAAATGTAAAAAAAAATGATCAAAGTACACATATTCTAGAAATATTTGTGCTTAGATATTTGAGAAACTAACCAACACTCAATTTTAAGTTTTTAATTTGTGTTCTCTATCTTTCTCCTTTCAGTTTTTCCTCTCTTCTCCCTTTCTTTTCTTATTGCTCTTACTTCCTTTCCTTCCTCCTTCTTCTTTCCTTAATGTCACTCCTTCACAGCTTCCTCTTCCGTCTTTTTAGACATTCTATGCTACCTCTAGAAAAATACTAGTTATCTAGTTCCAAGCTAACTTTCTAATGGCTGTTAATCCAGGGCTTTATAAACTTTATGTCATTACTAGTGGTTATTTTCTTGAAACTGCCTCCCAACTTGTTTAGATGCTTATTAAAATTGCACATTATGAACTGGTTCATATGAAGAAGAGTCCATCTATTCTCCAAAGAGGATTCATTTCGCTGGCAGCTAATTCAGGGCAAACTCATGAAACTTGGCACACTTTCTTTCTGGACAAAGACAAACTCATTATTAAATTGAGACAGGAGCTATTACACATAGGTTCATTGTGATAACTATTATTTTTAATCTCATCTATTTTAAGGCTTATCTGAATGAAGAGATCTGTATCAGTAATGATGGAGCTGTGCTGAGAGTACAACTGATTCTTAATGCTTGCCACAGCCTTCTACCTCCCCCCCCCACTGCCCTCTTCCCACTCTCATTCTTTTTCTAGAGGCTTAATCTGCCACACCCTATTAGAAAAATTAACTCTTTTTTTTTTTGTCCTAGGGACAATAAATGACATATCTTTAGGTATGTCAGACAGTCAAATACTATTGACTGCCTGCTATGTACTAATCACTGTGTTAAGGGCTTTGGGAATACAAAGAAAGGGGAAAAAATTGACACTGCAAAGGATAGTTAAACAGGCAGGCTCCTAACATTCCCTTCTTTTCAAGGAGCTCACAGTTTAATGGCAACCTAAAACTATTTATGTACAAAGAAAATACAGACAAGAGTGATGACAATGAATTGGAAATAATCATCAGAAGGAAGGTACTAGAATGAAAGAGGATCATTTTACCTCTTGAAGGTAAAATTTTAACTAATATTTGAAGGAAGCTAAGGAAGTCAGAAAGTAGATATAAGGAGAGAAATGGTTCCAGTCATGGAAGACAATCAGGGAAAATGCATGGATTCTGAAGTGGAAATGTCCTGGGTGATGAACATCCAGGAGGCCTCTAGATCATAGAGGATGTGGAAGAGTAAAGTGTGAAAAGACTGGAAAGATAGGAAGTGACCAGATCATAAAGGGCTTTAAATATCCACAGAGGATTTTACATTTGATCTTGAAGGTAATAGGGAGACACTAGAATTTACTGAATACTATCAAATGAGATGAAGAATCATAAAAATTGCTCCTCTGCTTTATTTTATGGAGTTTTTATCAGAAGGACCAGAATAGGTCAGAGCTCCCAGCCAGGAAATTTATTAACATCCATGTAGAATTTTTTCCCAATGACATCTTCACATGCTGTCTGTATGTGACAGACATAAGGTTACAATTGCCCTGAAGGTCCAATCCTGATTCAGAGAGAGGCAGGCTAGGAACTTTAAATTTTGAGGGAAAGGACAGAAAGAGGAATATTTAGTTATAAGGACAGATGTGTTTGTGTTGGAGATAAGTCCCACAATTGACTATTACAGAAAGAATGTGTTATAACCTTTTCCCAAACTTCTGATTGATTGATCACATACCCTTTGAGGTCAATTCATGGCCCTCCACTTAGAAGATGATAGGTCTGATTTTCAGAAAGAAGGCTTGGTTTCTAGAGTTGGTTATGGCTACTTGACCTTGGACAAACTAGATTTGTGACTTTGGGCAAGTATCTTGATCTCTTTATATCTCCATTATCTTATCTGCAAAACTAGGGAACCAGACTAGGTGAGAGCTAATGTCTCTTCTCACTCTCAAATTCCATAAATTTTTTAAATGCATTTTTCTTGGATGACAAAGAATTTTAAAATTGAGGTAATTGAAGCAATAAGTGCATGTAAAGGCCTTTAGGGGGAAGAAAAATTTATTTTTGTTGTGATTTATCACCTTACTGCTCTTTTATAAACAATGTCTACTGAAACTTTATTTTTTCCTTTCAGAAACACTTTGTTAAAATCCAATTACATTCTATTCTCTTTTTATATTTATCTTTTGTGAAAGGAGATCATAATAATTCTCATTTAAAGTTTTAGTTTGTACTAGAATACTAATTTAAGAAATTCAATAGATGAAAGTGTGCCTGCACAAATTAATATCATTTATTTATTTTAAAGTTTTAGATCAAGTGACAACAGCCATGAAAATTTGTATACTCTACTAATAAAAAAATATTATTGACAGGGCACATTATGTTCTCTTCTCTTTTATAGTTGTGATAGCTAAATCATGTATGAGCCTGACTGTTGTACCTTACTACTTGAATTCTTTCTTTGGGAATTTTTGTAGTACTTTTTTTTTTAACATGGAAACCCTAGGTTTTGGCTATGATGTTTCTGGAAGCTTTCATTTTTTAGTTTCTTTCAAAAAGTGACCAAAGGAGTCTTCCTATTTCTACTTTGTCATCTGGTTCTAAGAGATCTGAGTATTTTTCTTTTTTCTTTTTAATTTTAATAGTATTTTATTTTTCCAAATATGTTCAAAGATAGTTTTCAACATACGCCTTTGCAAATTCTTGTGCTCCAAATTTTTCTCCCTTTCTTCCTCCTCCCCAAGACAGCAAGCAATTCGATATAGGTTAAACATGTTAGGCACTTTCCTTTTAAGATTTCTTGAAATAGGATGTCTAAGTTCTTTTTTTTGGTCAGTCCAATGATTCTTAAATTTTTTCTCCTTGGTATGTTTTCTAAGTGTACAGCTTTTACTATAAAATACTTAACATTTTTTTTTCTATATTTTCAGTCATTTGACTTAGTTTTAATATTTCTTGTTACCTCATGGAATCATTGGCTTCTAGTTGGCCCATTCTTATTTTCAGGGAGCATTTTTTTTTTAAATTAGATAAGAGTTTTGTAACTCTTGTACTAAGCTGCCAGTTGCTTTTTGAATTTATTTGCTTTTGCCATAGGTCTTATTTCTTTTCTATTTTTTTCATCAAACATTATTTCCTTTATAAAAACTTTTAAAATTTAATACTTCCCTTATCTCTAGGAATCCTAGTTGAATTTGTGCTCAAACTTATGTATGATTTGTAATCATTCTCTGTTTCTGTTTCTTGTGAGCTTCTCCATCACCATAATAGCTCTTTATGATGTGATTCTTTTGTTTGCTTATTTGTTTTTACTCATTCTTCCAGCCTTCTTCCTGACTTCAGATTTAATATTTAGTCTGGGTCTGTGGCACTTACAGAGGGAAAGACTAGGCTGATTCTATTATTGCTTTCTTGTGGTCTTGCATACTGTGTTATTCCAACATCTCAAGGATAGGCTGGGAACCAGTATGCTCCTACTGCTCCCAACGTGGTCTGATCCAAGGGCAAAGTCTGATTGTTGCTCCCATGGTCTGAGCTCTGCAAATTCCTGATTGGATTGAGCAAGAGTAAACTACAGCTGAACTCTGACCCTATCAGAAAGAACGCTCATTTAGCTCAGAGTGGCAGAATTATAGATTTCCCTTTGGCCTGAAAACCCTGTCATGGTTATTCATTCCTCTGCAGTCTGGTCTATGTGCTGGGAATGACAGTCTGCTCTGTATCTGGGTCTAAATCACATTGCTGCTATTGCTTGCTTCTGAATTTCTTCCTTTCTTGGTACACCATCTAGGGCTTCCCTACCTATTAATGCCATGTCCCCTTCTCAATCCACCTTGTGTCTATCACCTAGAATTGTGTAATGGGTAAAAAACCACCAAAAGAAAGGTTTGGGTGTGGCCTGGTATGAGTCTGTGACTGGCTCTTGCCCCAATTGTAATAGATGTCCCTATCTATCTTGTATGCTTAGCTGAACAAATAATTTCCTGGATTTCCTGGTTAAGATTCAACCTGATGAAATATCTATAACTATTTGGAGGGGTTTTGTGGGGGTGGGGAACTCCTTGTACTTTTTTATTATTGCAACATTTTGGATTTTCCTTCCTTCCTTCCTTCCTTCCTTCCTTCCTTCCTTCCTTCCTTCCTTCCTTCCTTCCTTCCATCCTTCCTTCCTTCCTTCCTCTTCCTTCCTTGGCAATCAGGGTTAAGTGACTTGTCTAGAGTCATACAATTAGTAAGTGTCTGAACTGATTTGAACTCAGATCCTCCTGACTCTACAGGCAGTGCTCTGTCTGCTGCACCTCCTAACTGCCCCCTTTATTACTATGTGACCTTGGGCAAATCTTTTTTCTTATAGATTGGTTTCCTCATATACCAAAGAGGAAGTTGATCTAAACCATCTTTAAGGGCACTTTCAGTTCTTTAAGTCCTAGTATTCCACAGAACATGTGATTAAGTTGCAAACTATAGACAATTTGTCCATGAAAGGAACAAATTAACTCAGATTTGTAAGAAGGCATTAATGACCTTCACTGAGAAGGGAATATAAGAAGATAGTCATACGAAAAAAAAAGTAGGAATTTATGTTTCTTTTTTTTAAAGAACACAAAAGTTAAAAAAAAAACTGGCTTAGGATAATTATTTCTCTTTTCGAAGGCTAATTAAACTATAAAACATGATTATAGTATCATTACAACAGATCTTGATTGAATTTTAAAATGTTTTCATGTGTCTGAAATATGGTTTATTAAAAGCTAGGTGTCAGTTAATCAGGGATATTTTTAGTTAATTGTAGGTGGTGAATGTGGGATGGTGGTGGATAATGGAATAGATGCTGAATAAAAATCTTACATAAATGGATCTTCTGAAGTGGGATTGATTATCATTGATAAAAGAATATTTGCCAGCTGCATATATGCAGCAGGTATAACTTGTATCTTGGGCACATAAAATTCTTATTTAGTTGCTAATATAGGGAAACATTTGACAAATTTTCTATCTTGTGACTTTATACAATTCAGTTTTTGCATCCCTGTCCTCAAAGGAGCTCCTAATATGATGGAACAGATATCATGCAGACAACTGTGTACAAACAATCTAGCTACAGAATAAATAAATTGTAATAAATAATATTATACATGTTACATGTATAATATAATAAAAAATAACAGAGGGAAAGTACAGAATTAAGAGGTATTGGGAAAATTCACACAGATATTAAGTTTAAGAAGTAAACCATTGAAAGTAATTTTTTTGTTTGTTTTTTTGTTTCTAAGCATAAAAAAAGATTGTTCTTTAAGAAGACTAATCTGATGGAGTGTGAATGCAGATCAAACCATATTATTTTCGCTTTTTAGTTTTTTTTGTGGCTTTTCCCTTTTGTTCTGTTTCTTCTTTCACAATATGACTAATGTGGAAATATGTTTCCATGATTGCACATGCATAACCTGTAGCAGATTACTTGTTATATTGGGGAGGGAGAATGGAAGAAAGGGAGAGAGAAAAAGAATAAAAACTCAAATTTTTATTAAAATGAATTTATATTTTACATATAATTGAAAAAATAAAATATCAATTACAAAAGAAGAAGAAAAAGACTATTTTGTCAGTAGTATGCAGGGTGGGTAAGAGCAGAAAGAGGCAGGGCATAGGAATGCTAATTAGGAACTTTACAATAGTTCAAGGAAGAGGAATTTAGCACCTAGATTAGTGTGATAGAGGAGAAAGAGAAGATAATACAGAAGCAGGGCATGCTAAGATGTGGTACCTAATTATTTATGGATAATAAATGTTGATGGAAAGTAAAGAAGAAGAAAAAACCAAAATGATATTAAGATTTCAAATATGTGTGAGTATGGGGATAATAATGCCATTGACTAATCATATGCCAGTTCTTTAATCTATAAAATGGGCATAATAACACCTCCATTCCCTACCTTGTTGGGTTGCAGGCTACAATATGTGAACATCTTATGATGTTTCAACAGCTTATGAAGCTCCAAGTAAGCTTATGAAGTAAGTGAAATTGGTCTTTTGTTTCTTCCTTTTTGCCACAGTCCAAAGAACTCTTTGTTTCTTTGAACTTGCTGGACATCTTAAACTGATTTGAAGCCTTATTCCTTCATTTATACAATGATACACTAACCATTCACTATGGGTTTAAGGTGAGAGAGACAGAATCACAGAATCTCATAAACATAAGGGATTTCAGTAAGCATTTAGCACATCTTGAAAATGGAATCCTTCTACACATATTGACAAGTGGTTATCCAGTCTTTGCCTGAAGATCACTAATGAGGTAGAAACTACGTATGTGCAATTGTCAGTCAATTCAACTTTTGGTAAACACTAATTTGGGTTTTTATTGTTGCCATAATAATAAAATAGCTAGATGGTGAAGTGGATAGAAATCAGGGCTTGGAATCAGGAAGATTAATCTTTCTAAGTTAAAATCTGTCCTCGGATTCTCACTAGCTGTATAACTCTGGGCAAACAAATCATTTAATGTTGTCTGTTTCAGTTTTCTCATCTGTAAAATGAGCTGGAAAAAGAAATGACAAGATACTCTAGTATCTCTGCCAAGAAAACCCCACATGGGATCATGAAGAGTTGGAAATAACTGGAAATTTATTATATTTTGGGACAGCTAGGTGGTTCAGTGGATAGAATGCTGAGCCTAGAGTCAGGAAAATGTATCTTTCTAATTTCAAATCCAGCCTCAGATACTTAATAGCTGTGTGCCCTCAGCAAGTCACTTAATCCTGTTTGCCTCAGTTTCCTCATCTATAAAACAAGCCGGAGAAGTAAAAGACAAATCATTCCAGTATCTCTGCCTAGGAAACTATAAATGAAGTCAGGAAGAGTCAGACACAATTGAAAATCAACTGAACAACAAATTGTTGTATATAAATGCTGTCCATTTTTGAGAATTTATTTTATAGCCTATAATTGTGCTGAAGCTATTGTCTCAGTGTTTATGCTGATTCCCTATGATTTTCCAAGTGTACCATCATATCATCAGCAAATAGGGATAGCTTTATCTCTTCTTTTCCTATCTTTATGCCTTTAATTCCTTTCTCTTGTGTATCCCTATTGCATTTTATATTGCATCTGTTGAATAAAGTCAACTCCAAATGAAAGTCACACAATATTTTAGGAATTCCAAATGATGTCTTCCTTCCTCTTAAATACTTGAATATTGTCTTTCTTTATAAGTGATAGCAGGATATTAAAGCTATTACTACTTTGGGAACAAACAGGTTGATATTCATTTTAATTAAATCTTTGGGAAATAATAGAATTTTAGGAAAGCTCTAAGCAAAGGGAATAAGTAAGAGGGAAAGAAAAGAGTATATTTTAATAAATGCTCAGAATTATAGACCTGATTCTATTCTGTTTGACTAGTGTTTACTAATAAGAAAACACCATAGTTTAACATAGGTTTTTCAACTTCTATCGTTCAACCCCTATACCCTTAACTTTTTGCTTACCCTTACTCTAAAAAAAAATCAGCATTCTTTTATCCTAGAAAAGGAACTCAATTTTGTAATCATGTGTTTACTAAGACAAAGGTTGAGAAATTAAACTGTCTTCTGCATTAAGCCAAATGGGTCACTTGACTTGTCTCTCATCTTTATATTAATGCCAAGTCAGTTTCTTTGTCCCTAAATCTATCACTTTGAACCTGGATTTTGTGCATTTGTCTTTAAGAAAACTCATTTTCTAGAGTGAAACAGGAAGAAAGTCTAGAAACAAGTTGGAGCAACTTCATAGCTCTTCTAAATCATGACTTATGCATTGTTTAAGAAAAAACAAATGGGTGGCTATAGATATGAGGAGTGAAGAAATGAACTCAGTCTGGATAAGATAGGGAGAAAGAACTAAAAGTATTTTACTTTGAGGGTTGCAAAAAGCCATAATCACTTAGATTTGTTGTTAGCTGAAGTCTCTTTTATGCTGTGAATCAATTTATAGAATCTTAGCAATTTGGAGCCTTTCTAAGAGGAGCCATCTAACCCAATTGCTTTGACTTAAAGATGAAGAAGACTGGAGAAATGAAATAACTTGATAAGTCACAAAAGCTAATGGCAGATCTATTAGTACTCAAGTCTCTAGACACTCTAGAAATTTGAAAGAAACATTCCCTTTCTAAGTCTGGGGCTTTGAAACTTTGTCAGGCCGTATTAAAAGTGCCCTATCATCCATACAATCAGAAAAATGTCAGGCAGAAATTCTTGGCAAGCAGTCTTTTGGTAGTGGGGTTCCTGTTTTTTGTTTCCTTGATTAGCAAAGAACTTGGCTTTCCTTAGCACCAACTGCTGCTTTAAACAAAACATTTCATTTAAACATAACATTTCACAGTCAGATTATCACAAACAAAAAAGTCTTATTGGTCAAAAGACCCATATGGAAGTAAGTATGAAAAGAAAGAAAAAGACATAAATCAAAGTACAGTTAAGTGATAGAAAAACCTTTCTAAGTACCTTAGCTAGTATAATCAAAGATCATAAGACAGAAAGCAAGCAGCTATAAGACCTTCATAAATCGATTTCAAAAATAAAATAAGTATTCTGAAACTTGGGAGCCACATAGGGTGAGATCACTTAATCAGAAAGCAGGAGGTCAGAATTGATGTGATTTTACTAGCTGTGTGATGTTGGGCAAATTACATAATCTTTTTGAGCTTCAATTCCCTTATCAATAAAATGAAAGGATTGATGGTCACTAGAAAATTCCTAAAGTTCCTTGTAGATCAATGATTTGATTCCATTTTAAATTCTATTCTATTAGATTCAATTCAATTCTATTTTAAATTCTGGCATTTATGATGCTGACAGAATAAAAACCAAATGTTAACTTTATTTTTAACTTATCGAAGGGACTAGATGGAGCCAAAGTCCTTTCTCATTCTAGATTTATGAAACGTTTTATGATCCTATGATTGAAAGTTACCAAGTACCCCCTTACATTTACAAAGTTCTGTACCTTAATCAAATACACATCTATTTCAAGTCCTTAACACTTTTCACTTGGAGTACTTTAAAAGCTTCGTAACAGGTTTTATTTCTCTATTTTCTCCCTTCTTGAGTCTATCCTTCATATAAGTAGCAGAATAATTTCTCAATGATTTCTCTGCTCCAGTACTTTCAGTCATTCTGTATTGCCCCCAGGGTAAAATATCAATTTCTTCACCTACCAGTTAAGGCCTACAGAACCTTTCTCTAACCTCCATTTTCAGATTTATTTTGTACTAGCCTTTCTGCACCCTACATTCTAGCCAAATTGGACTATTGCTAGTCCATGAAATTGGCATTCCATCTCCCATCTCTGTCCATTCTCTCAAGCCCCAAAACTTGTCACTGGGCTTAGATAACTTTATCACTTTAGGCAGGGAACACTGTTTTTCTACTGTTTTTACTCAGTGAGCTAAATTTAAATTTTGAGTTTATAAGAAGCATTTTACAAAGGTTTGTGTAGCTCAATTTTTGAGTTATGTTGGACTTTGTGCTCCTGTGACGAATGCACATCATTCCAATGTCATATCTTTTGGCTTTTTAATACTGTCCGTGGGGTTTTCTTGATAAATATATGAAATGGTTTGCCATTTCCTTCTCCAGTAGACCATCTTTGTCAGAACTTTCCACTAGGGTCTGTCTGTCTTGGGTAATCCTGCATGACAGACGTAGCTCATAGTTTCATTCAGTCACCCAAGCCCCTCTATCATGACAAGGCAATGATCTAGAAGGGGCTTACAAAGGTTAATGTCAGTTCTTGTTTAGTTGTTTTTCAGTCATGTCCAATTCTTTAAGACCCTATTTGGGGTTTTCTTGGCAGATTTACTAGAAGGGTTTGCCATTTATTTTCCAACTCATTTTATAGATGAAGAAACTGAAACAAACAAGGTTAAGTGACTTGTCCAGGGTCACAGAGCTAATAGATGTCTGAGGCCAGATTTGAGTTTAAGAATATGTGTCTTCCAAAATCCAGGTCACCTGGTTTCCTTTATTGTCTCTAAAAATGTCCTACTGTGAACCTTTTATATGGACCTTCCAATCCTGGATATAACTTTATATGATACTTCTAATGAAAACAAGTTTAAGGAGAGCCCAAACTCAGCAAAAATAGAAAGGAGCAAAATTTTGTCCTTGGTGCAACAATGGAAAGAGGATTGGAGCTGGAGTCTGAAAAAGTGAGTTAAAATCTTAGCTCTAGCATGGCCAAATTGTATGACCTCAAGTAAGTAACTTCTCTAAAGTTATTTCTTTAATTTAAAGAGGAATAATAATGCTTGTACGACCTGCTAAATAGGGTCGTATTTGATCCACCAAATCATATAACCTTTGCTCAAAAGTATAAAAATGTGTTATTGTTTTATTATTAATTTTCCTCCTCCTTTCAGTATTCCCTCCCTCAGAACCAGTTCTTTCTTCTTTTCCAGAGTGACTTTTAGTATGAATAGCTTTAATATTGTTAAATCATTATGCAATTAATCTTATACCAACTTTTTTAAAAATCATATTTGCTGTTGCATTGAACTGTTATTTCAATATTGTATTCTTATTTAATTTTCAGAAATTGTGAAGAGTACTGGCTTTAGGAGACAGAAGATCTAGTTTGTTTTTGTTTGTTTTGAGTCCTGTGTGACCTTAGAAAGTCCTCTAAACTCTGTGACCCTCATTCTTCATTTAGAGATAGAGGAGATTGGAGTAAATAAATTCTAAGATCTCATCCAGTCTTGACCTTCTCTGATTCTGTGAATATATCTTGTCATCTTCAAGGACCATAAACTTGAAAGAAATAGATTCATTCTTCTTTGTATCCTGTGCAACATTAGTAACTTGGGCTTGCACAAAGTATATTTATTCATTTGACTTGCCCAGGTCCCTCCTGACCTAGAATAAAATGAAATTTTAGACTAACACAGACTGAGGTAAAAGTGTACTTATATTCAACAGAAAAACCAGAGGATGAGGCAGCAAGGACAAAGATAACTTACAGAGTCTAGACTAAGGCAACCGGGATAGGGAGAGCTTTCAAAATTAGACCACATGAGCTCTACTGATAGAAGAGAAGTTTTAGGTGATACATGATAACTCTCTTTAAATATTTGATAGGCTCTCTTTTGAAAGAGAGTTTAGACTTAGTTCTTCCCTTTGGACAGAAGGCAAAATTAGGAGTATAGTAGAAGTCTCAAAAGGGCTAATCTAAACTTGAAGTACTATATTTGGGGGCCATTTTAAACAATGGAATTGTCAAGAAAAAAGAAAAAAATGCAAAAAATGTGGCACTATTTCATAAATGACAAAAAGGACACTTATTTACAGAACTGTAACAAGAAAGTCAAGAGTTTGACCTCAAGATCAGTTCTAATGGACATCACTCTCTTCAACAATGAAATGCTTCAAACCAGTTCCAATTGTTCGGTGAAGAGAGCCATATACACTTAGAGAGAGGGATGTGAAATGTGGACCACAACATAACATTTTCATGTTCTCTATTGAGGTTTGCTTGCATTGTATTTCCTTTATCAGATTATTCTTTCTTGTAGATATGATTTCTCCTGCACAAAAAATGATGCAATAACTATACATATATTCGATTTCTTAAGTATTCTAACATAATTATTATGTAATGGATATCCTGCCATCTAGGGGAGGGGTGGGGAGTAGGGGGGAAAAATTTGTAACAGAAAGCTTTGTAAGGGTTAATGTTTAGGAATTACCCATACATATGTTTTGCAAATAAAAAGTATTAATAAAAAAAAAAGAAAATTTAAAAAAAAAGAGTTTTACCTCAAATGGAAAGAAAACTTGTCTTGTGGGAGACTCAAATTTTTCATTGCTATTTGCATGAGTTAGACTATTAATTTTGGGGTAACAAATAAATTCTAGTGAGTAGCTGAATTTGCAGATATGAAATCTGCAAATAATGAGGATCTACTGGATGCACTTATATTTATATATAATATTTATATAATACATGCATATACATATGCATATAAATGCATATACTGGCATGTATGGATTATTTACATATATATACATAGCATATGTGTTTGTATATATATATATATATATATATATATATATATATACTATACTGCTACTATACTATAGTGTATGTGAACTGTTAAAGGATATTTATGGCAAAGTAAATAATATATAAATATTTATATGTATGTATGTGTATTAACTAGGTATATAAAATATATAACATATATGTATAAAATTATATACATGTGTACACATTATTGTATATACATACACACATACACATGTGAGAGAGAATATTAATTTCTTATTGTGAGAACTGGTTTTTCTCAAATAAGAAGTTAATATTCTCTTTCTCACACACATATATGTATACATATACATATATATTCAGTTCTCACAATAAGGAATTAATATTCACAACTGAATTCCTAATTCCTTCCTAAAAGTTATTTTGCTTTTGTGCTAACAGGAATTTTGGGTGATTAGAAATCACACAGTAGTTGGGATGATTCTATTGGTTTTCATCTATAAGCAGAGTAATTTTAGTTTTAATAGCTGCATGTTCAGTTTATGGTTTAAAAATTTTTTATTTTATTTTCAATTAACAAGGTCTCAGAAGAAGAAATAGTGTTAAACTGTCAGATTTCCTCCTCACCCACTAGTAGTCTCTTAAAACCCTTAGCTATTCTCAAGGCTTAAACCTAAATTCTATGTCCTAACAAGCTCTATTCTGATCCTACTTGGTGTCAGAGATAATCTCCCACTCCATCTCAAATTACTTTGTACATATTTTATTGTATTTGCTTATACATGTTCTCTACTCCTTCTTACTCCTCCAGGACTATATGCAAGCTCTTGGAGGGCAAGGACTGTTTCTTTGTAATTGTATCAAGTTGTGATTGTATCAAGTACCTTTCCAAAGGCTCTAGAGGAGAGAGTGAGGCTGATGACTTTGCACAGCCCTCTCCAATTCATTTACATGCCATGGTATCCTTTGAGAATAAGGGACAAACAATAGCAACCCAACTACCCAGCATAGCACCAGGCACATGACAGGTACATGATAAATACTTATTTAATGGACAAATTTCCTATGATTCTGCTTTAAAAAGATACAATTTCTTTAAATTAAAGAAGCCTTTTCTGTTCCTAAGATATGATCAGACTAAGGGCTTAGTTCTTGGTAGTCTGTAAGACATGTTACTAAAATAAGCAGTCAGAAAAGTCTTTGCTGCCTAGTATCTGAGAGTTAGTCTTTGGTTATGGCCTTCTACCATTCTAAGGGCCTCTAAATACACCACATTTTATATGAGTTCACTTAAGCTGCTGTTACAGATTTAGAAGATCTTTTGTGGGGAACCATTCAAACAGAATTCAATGTACTATATTTATTTGTGGGCATTATGAACTCTCTGAAGGCAGAAATGATCATTTCACCTGTATATCCTTAGCACTTAGACTAGGGTCTTGAATATCAGAAGTGCTTAATAAATATTTGAAAAATAGAATTGAGTTGAATGCCATCTCCTGAACAAATCTATTAGCTCTAGGAGGTCCCTGATGGTGTTTAATGCTGTCTTGTATCATTTCTCATGTATATAATATGTATTCAATTCATTTTTGACTAATATTTTTATTATAGGGATTTTTTTGTGTGTGTGTGTGGCTATTTTACAAATGAAGATAGTTCTGCTGAATGTAAACCTGTGGTTTGACTCTTGGCCAAATGACGATGACCTAGATGGTGAGGGGGATACCTTTTTGTCTCTATTCTAGGTCACAGAAGAACTGGTTAAATAAATTGAGACTATGTCGCTTGAAGAAGAGAAGAGTGTCAAGTATATAAAAAGTTATTCTAAGGGAGAAGGATTTGACTACATTGCCTGGTCCCACAGAAACAATGGGAGGAAGATGATGTCCAGAAGAAGAAAAAAAATAGTCTTCATGTAAGGAAACATTTGATAATAAAATGAGCCACACAAAAATGGAATGGGCTACCTCAAGAAGTAGATGATTTCTCCTCTTTGGAGAATCTTCTTAAAGAATGACCATTTAAGTCTTTTACTTGGATTTTTGTGCAGGTTATATTTGAAGTTGTTTCTGACTTTTAGGAGAAAGCACTTAGAGTCATTCAAATCAAGTTCAAATGATTGAATTAAAAGTAAATCAAATAAGTCAAATATTCTGTGCCTACAAAGCAAAAGTAAAGATCAACTTTGACAATATTTTGGTTAATCTACTCATCACAACTAGACAAAATGATAATTTAGGGTTCAAAATGGAAGGAATATATGAACAGAATTGTCTGGTTTGGTTAACTACATTGCTGAAAATGACTGGAGAAATACTGAATTGTTGTTAGAATTTGAACTGTATAGACACAATTACAGATTAAAAAGACAAGTCAACATATATTTATTAAGTGCCCGTTAAGTTCTGGATACTATGTTAAGCACTGAGAATACAGAATAAGACAGAAAACAGACCCTGCTATAAAGGAATTCACAATCAAATGAAGAAGACAACATGCAAACCACTTTGTATAAGCAAGATGGATACTGGATTAAATGGAGTTGAGCTCAGTAAGAAGGCATTATAGTATAAGGGATTGGGAAAGGAGTCTTGAGTCTGTAGTTAGAGACTTGAAAGAAGCCAGGGAAGGCAAAAAGGTAGACAAGAGCAGAAAGAGAGCGGAGAATATCCAGGAGGACATGCTCAGATACTGAAAAAGTAAGGAGGTGAGTGTTTGTAAACAGGAATAGTGAGAGAAGTCTGGGAAGAATTCTGATTATAAAGGTTTTTAATAACCCAGCATAGGATTTTGCATTTGGTCCTGAAAATAATAGGGAATCACTTGAATTTATTGAATTAAATTGAGCTTATCTAATTGATAGGGTTAGACTTGTGCTTTAGAAAGATTATTTTGAAAGCTGAATAAAGGTTGGGCTGGAGTGGGGAGAAACTTGATGTAGGGAGATCAAACATCAAATTGTTACAATGGTTCAGGAATGAAGAGATGAAGATTTGCACCATGATAATGATAATATCAAAGGAGAGAAGTATGCATATATTTGACAGGTATTAAGATAGAAACAAGACTTGGCAACTGAGAGGATAGTGAGAGGCTAAGAAATTGAGGATGACACATAGGTTGTGAGGAAAGAGAATATGGGGGTATCTTTAACAATAAAGGGAAGTTAGGAAGAGAAAAGGGTTTGAGGGGAGAAGAGGATTCACTTTGTTTTGAAAATATTTAGTTTAAGATGCCTGGGACAGTTAGATGGTGCACCATAGAGTACCAGCTTTGAAGCAGGAGGACCTGAGTTCAAAACCAGTCTCAGAAATGTGACTTGGCAAGTCATTTAACCCCAATTGCCTCATTAAAAAAAAAAAAAGATGCATATGAGACATTACAGTCTGAAATGTCCAATAGGCAGGTAGAGATGTGATAATAGATAAGGAGAGAGGTTAGGACTGGACAAATAGATTTGAGGATTATCTGAGTGGAAATGATAATTGAATCTATGGGACCTGATGAAAAAATGGCAATTATCAAACCAAGAAGACAACAATATTTTTATAAATTATAGATTAAAAACTGAAAGGGCAATGAAGTCTAATTCCCTTATTTTATAATTATCAAAATGAAGTTGAAAGTAGTTAAATGATTTGTCTAGGGTCACAAGGCTAATAGGTATCTGAGGTAGCATTTGATCTCTGGTCTTTCTAACTAAACCCACTAGCTTTCTGCTCACAGTACAACTGTCACTCTCCTAGGGCTGTTGCCAAATGATCATTTAGTAAGTAGTATGGAATAGTGGAAATCAAGCTGGAGGCAGAAGACCTAGGTTTAAATCCAAGCCCTTCCACTTAACTACTTTTGTGTGACTGTGAAACTTAGTCAGCATTTATTAAGCATCACTTATACGCCAAGCACTCTGCCAGGTGTTGGAGATCCAAAGACAAAAATGTAACAAGTCTGTATTCTCAGGAAGTCTATGTGATACTGGGGAGACAACATACACAGAATAAATACAAAACAGAAGGTGGTTTAGGGGAGAAGGGCATTAGGAATTAAGGAAATCAAGAAAGGCTTCCAGAGGGAGGTAGCACCTGATTTGAATCTTGAGGGGATTAAAGGATTCTATGAGAAGGGAGGTAAGAGGAGAGAGAACATCCCAGGAATGGAGGATAGTCAGAGCAGACACAGAAACAAAATATGGAGGACCATGTGAGAGAAATAGTAAGAAGACTCTGGACCCCTTTTCTTCAAAGAAATTTTTACATGGCCCTGGGTTTGTAGGTATATAAAACAGGCATTCAAATCAAACATTTACTGATAATAAATATAATTTTGCAATCTCACATTCAGTTATAATATTCCATATGGAGTTGCAAACCAGTTTAAGAAGCTGGGAAATAGATCATAGACCGAATAGGGTGCAGGAAGGGGAAATCCCCTCTTTAAGCCACAACTTCCTTATCTGTAAAATGAGACTATTGGTCTAGATCAGTAATTCAAGTCAAGTCAACAAACATCTTCACATTTTTTGGTGTCATGGACCCCAGCGAGATGAAACCATAGATAGAAACTCATCTTCTTGAGTTAAAATCTGGCTTCAGACACTCACCAGAGGTTGTGTGGCTCTGGCAAGTTACTCAACCCTATTTGACTCATTTTCCCCATCTGTAAAATGAGCTGGAGAAGGAAAGACAAACCACTCCAGTGTCTTTTCCAGGAAAACCCCAAATGGGGTCATGAAGAGTTGGACACAACAGAACAATAAATCATGGACCCCTTTGATAAGCTAATGAAGCCTTTGAACTCCTAACAGAATAACATTTTAAAATGAATAAAATAAAATGCATGAAATTACAAATAAAGCCAATTATACTTAAATATAGGTATCAAAATATTTTAAAAACATGATATAGTAATATATGTGCTTGCTTATTAATCTATTAAATAACACTGTTTGTTGAGTCATTTTAGTCATGTCTGACTCTTCATGATCCCATTTGGGATTTTCTTGGCAAAGACACTGAAGGGTTTGCCATTCCTTCTCCAACCTGTTTTTACAGATGAAGAAGCTGAAGTAAACAGGATTAAATGACTTGCCCAGGACCACACAGTTAGTAAATAGTCTGGGGCCAGATTTGAACTCAGGAAGATGAATCTTTCTGACTCCAGGCCTAGATAGCCTATCCACTATGCCACTAATTGTCCCAACAAGATACCAATTTAAGATATAAATGAGTTTAATTTTATTTGAAAACATTTGCTACTATATTTATTAAAATACAATTAGGAAAATATTTTAAAATTTTGTATTATAACAACATGTGTAGTTCTTTATTAATAAATAAAAAGGCATCTAAAGTATAAGCAAATTAGAATTAATTTTATTCTTAAAGACATATCATTGGAAGATTGTTGCTGATTATCTTGAATTAAAATGGAATGGTATTTAGACAAGACAACAAGAACATTATGTTGAATTGATTTTCAAATGTAATGCAATATGCAATTTCTATTGATTAGAGCCATCAGCACTAATAATGCTATTCTAGTTTATTACCTACAATCATAATTGAAGGAAATGCTAAATTTCAGGTAGAAGTTAATAAAAATAAAGATGTATTTTTTTCTTATCCAATTTCAGAGTGCAAGTTAGGAATCCTTGATCTAGACAAACTTAAATTTCCTTCTCACTCTGTATTTAAGATCCTAGAAAAAATGGAAATACTATTGAAACTGATTCGTCAAAAGCCTTTTTAGATTAAATAAATTTTCTAAATAACCATGAAAATTCACTCAGTCTAGAGAGAAAAACATTCTGTGATATAGGTAGAGTTAATTGTTTTACTGATTATTATTGAAGTTGTGGTGTAGACAAAGTTAATTAATGAGGCTCTGGGGATATATATTTTATTATATTTAATGAAGCAAATTATCTCTCATTTCATTTGAATTGTTTTCTTTAGATGCTACTTCACACATGCAGTTAGTTCAGTAGTGGTTTCTTCTGGAAGCTATAACAAATGTAATTTATCAGGGAAAGGAAGGGAGTAAGCATTTATATAGTGCCTATGGTGCTAGACTCTGCTAAGCACTTCATAAATATAATCTCATTTGATCCTCCCAACAACTTTGGGAGCTAACTACTATTATGACACCTACTTTACAATTGAGGTTACATGATTTGCCCAGAGTCATGAAGCTAGTATGTGTTTGATCCTAGATTTGATTTTAGATCTTCCTAATTCTACTCTGCCCCCTAGGTGTCTTTAAATTCTAGGAGAATTTATACTTTAGGATAATTTTAGAACAATTATTTGTCAAGTAAGCTGATCATTAACCCGCCTTTGTCTAATTAATATGGAAGAAGGTATAAATTATCAAGGTGTTTGGTAAAGTCATCTCTGAGATTCCTTCCAATCCTAATTCCATGAATGACAACACAGATTAAAAGAAAAGGCCTTAATTGACTAAAATTCTGAAGAGCTGAAAACCTTCCACTATTCCATAGATTTTTTTTCACTTAACAATATTTTATTTTTCCAATTTCATGTAAAGATAGTTTTCAACATTCATTTTTGTAAGATTTTGAGTTTCAATTTATTTTTCTCCTTTTCTCTCTTTTGTCTCCCTCTCCCCAAGACAGCATACAATCTGATACAGATTATACATGTACAGTCATTTTAAACATTTCCATATGTCATGTTGTGCAAGAAAAATCAGACCAAAAGGGGGAAAAAACATAAGAAAGAAAAAGCAAACAAAAATAAAAGGTAGAAGTGGTATGATTTGATCAGCATGCTGTCTCCATAGTTCTTTATCTGGATGCAGCTGAAATTTTCCATCTCAAGTCTTTTGGAATTGTCTTGTATTGCTGAGAAGAGGTAAGTCTATTATAGTTGATCATCACACAATTTTACTGTTAATTGTGTCCAATGTTCTCTGGTTCTGCTCACTTCATTCAATATTAGTTCACCATACAGACTTTTTAAAATGAGATTTTATTGGATGGACTTTCAGAAAACTCATTTTGAAATGATAGTCTAAGGTTAAAAGTTGGAAGGGACCATTGAAGTCATCCAATCCAAAACTTCTTAAACCATGGGTCACAACCCCATTATATGTTTGCATAATTGAATGAGGAGTCATGAAAATTTGGACAACAGTAAAGGTTGTCAAATATTCCTCCAAGATTTAATTCTTTATGTAAAAATAGACAAGCATATCCATTTCATTAGTGTGTACATTTGCTTTAGTCTTTACTAAATGGTAAAATTATATGTAAACCAAAGAACTGTTTTTCTTTATGATTTATTATCAGTAAGCATTTGATTTGTATACCTATTTTATATATCTATATACCCAAGATCACGAAAAAATTTCTCTGGCAAAAAAGGTCTTCGAGTGGAAAATGTTTGAGAAGCCCTAATACAGTCCATGCCACCTCATTTTGAAAATAGGAAAAAAAGGCTCCGGAGAAATTAAATGACTAGTCTGCTAGAAAATCGTCTACTTCCTCAAAGTACTCCCAGGACTGAGAACTTTCACTGCTAGACTGTGTCAATTGCTGAAATTCCTCTATTTAAGGTCCCCTGAGGCATAGTTAGTTAGTTTGATTAGACAATCATACCTTCCTTGATCCATTAAAAAGATCAGTCCTTCCAATTGGGATCTTACAATGAAAATACATCTTGTTTACACTTTGAAACCCAATCACATATGACTATATGGTCGTGGGATTATAGGAAAGTTCCTTAACATGTATTGTACATTTTGTGATTCCATTAATATGAGATAGGGGAAACTCCTTTACAATCTTTCCAGTTGAACATTTGCTATCCCTAGCAAATGAACAAGAGCACTTTGGGCAAAATCCAAAGTCCCAAATTCTCTATAATTCTTTTTGTGGAGGTTTAAGCATTTTCATTTCCAGTGTTTTCCCAATGCTTTACACTAAAGCATCTTAAAATATCCCACATGGCACAGATTACAGATGATCTAAAATTAACATTGTTTTGTATTTCCAAGCATAACTTAACCAGGCTTGTCCTGGCAAATATTTAACAACTTTCTCTCTGGGGTGTATGTGTGGGTGTGTTATGGGAAAGTGCCCACAATATCCGTGTAATTTTAATTTGCATTATTAACATTTTCTCCATTACATTTTAAGGTCTAGACAACCAACAAAACAATAGATAAAACTCTAATTTGTAGCATTTGCTGATTTCTGAGATGTAAGTGTTTAAACACAGTTCTTGTTAGGGGAAGGTGGGGGTTGATCTGACTCTAGCATATCCTTGTAGGATGCTATTTTACAAAGTTCTCATGGGTGACTGTTTGCCTTGGTGTTTGCAAAGGCTTTCCCCAATACAAAGATAATAGATAAAAGCTAAAAGGAAAAGAAAATCAGCCTTCTCATCTAAAAAAGAAAGTCTGGTCCCTACAGAGATCCTAGAATATGCTTCTCCATTAGGATTATGATACTGGAATTCAGGTGAGAAACCAAAATTATTGGTGCTTTTGTAATAACATTGGCCCTTTGGCACTGAGAGGAAAAAAAGGTAGAAAGAGAAATATTTACCTTTTTCTCTCTCCCACTGAAGGGCCTCTCTGTTCATTTGAGTAGCAAGTACTACAATAAAACAACCCTTGGTCTCAAGGAGGTTGGGATTTTTGCCCTTTTGTTATTCCTCTACTTTGGATTCACATATAAAAACTAGTTTTAATGCTGGAAAATACTTCTGGATCTCTGAAACAAGATAGGGACCCCAACATTTCTCCATGGATCCCTAAAATACATAGGAATTCCAGCTAGAGGTGAAAACAAAACATTTTCGTTAGCTTTGGCAGTAAGAGAAGAAAAAGAGATTAAAGGAATTAGAGTAGATAATGAGGAAACCAAATTATCACTCTTTGCAGATGACATAATGGTATACTTAGAGAACTCTAAAGACTCAACTAAAAAACTACTAGAAACAATTCACAACTTTAGCAAAGTTGCAGGATACAAAATAAATCCACATAAATCAGCAGCATTTTTATATATTACCAACAAAGTTCAGCACCATTCAAAATAACTGTCGATAGTATAAAATATTTGGGAATCTATCTGCCAAGGAAAAGTCAGGAACTATAGGAACTAAACTACAAAACACTTTCCACACAAATAAAGTCAGACCTAATCAATTGGAAAAACATCAAGTGCTCATGCGTAGGCCAAACAAATATAATAAAAATGACAATACTACCCAAACTAATTTATTTATTTAGTGCCACACCAATCAAACTCCCAAGAAATTAGCACCATGAACCAAGCCCATATAAGATAGAGAACATGTTGTCTGCTGACTACTCTGCTGACCAGTCTTTCCCCCATCTCTCTCCCTCTTCCTGAGACACAGAAATATTGAAATCAGGTCAATTGATAACCCTACAATGGCTTCTAAATGTTCAAATAAAAAGTAAAGTTAATCCATGGGTAAATTTCACCATTGTCTTATTTTAAGATATTGTTACAGACGTCCCAACCACTACCCTGATCAGTCAGTAGCCATCAATATTCAAGATAAGATTCTCTACCAATAAGATTACTACTCACTAAAGATTCAGATTATGGTTAACATTTTTAGCAATAAAGTATTATTATTATTATTTTGAGGGGTAAGGCAATTGGGATTAAGTGATTTGCCCAGCAGGCTGAATTTGAATTCAGATCCTCCTGACTCCAGGACTGATGCTCTATCTGCTGGTCCATCTAACTGCCCCACAATAAAGTATTTTTAATGAAGCTATGTACATTTTTTTAAATCCACAACACTATTGAATTCTTAAAAGATTATAGTAGAGTGTAAACATAACTTTTATATGCACTAGGAAACAAAAAAATTTGGGTGACTTGCTTTATTGTGGTGGTCAGGAATTGAACCTACAATATCTCCAACGTATACCTGTGTTTGTCAGGGGTGGGCCTTGAACTGTTTCTGGTACTTCTGATTCTAAGTCTACCCATCTATGCACCATGCCACATTTTTTTTTGTATTTAATGTAGAGCATAACACTTCTGTGGTTGTTGGAGTCTTTCTTTGACCAAAAGTTTGGCTGTAAGGCCATTAGAAGCTATATGCTTTTGTTCTTTTTAAAACTGAAGCTGGCTGCCAGGGTGCTCCAAGAAACAAGAAATAGTTGTACAGGGTTTGGAATATGCGTCATAATTTCATCATTCCTTTCCTTCTCTCTGATTCTGGCATGTTGCGGCTGCTCTTCATTTGCGACATTTTAAGGGGAAAAAATCAGTTATTAGTAAATAGTTGGGCTGTGCCAGTTAGATCCAAGGAAGCACTGGTTTTAAAAGTGTTTCTGCTTAAAGTTTGCAGGAGGAACAAAGAGGGTCTGTGAATTCCTGGATTCTAGTTCTTTGGCACAGGAGAAAAAAGCCAAATTTGGATTAGGATGAGTGATGTCTTTCTTTAACTGGATGTTGGGAGGCAGTTTTGGCTTAAATGTTTAGGAAGTACTTGAACTATACTTATTAAACTCTGTATTTTCATTATTTCAGTTCAAAGAGGTCAGAAGCCTCTTATGAAAAGAGAAGGTTAAAACAACAGCTGTTTCTCTCCTTTCTTCTCTATTTCTGTTTCTATTTTTACCCCTCTTGAGTTCTACTGCTGGAGAGAGAGAGAGACTTAACTTTGCCTGGGCAAAGCAGAAAGACAGCCAGATTTGGACTTGGAAGATGTGTTCTTAATATGATATCATTTTGTTCCTCTTAGAGTAATAAGGACAACTACTGGCTACACAGATTTGTCCAAATCAGTCAATATTGTATTTATGTATATTTTATTTCATTGATATTTATATCTAAACTTAAAACATATCTATATATGTAAAATATATTTATATTTATATATAGCATACATAAATGTATATATAAATATAACATATATATATATATAATTATATATAAACTAAAACAATTAACAAAACTCTAAATCACAAGGTCACCATATCTTCCCTTTCCCAGATGATCCTATCCATACACTATTGCAGACTTCCATTACTGCTTAAATATTCCTTCAATATTAACCAGAGTAATTTTAAAAAGATCTGCCATCTTCTCCCACTTAACCTTTTTCCAGCATTTTAAAGCTCATTAGTGCTTAAGAAATGATTCACTAAATCTTACAAGACCTTTGAAACTTTCTAACTTCTAGTGCTTTCTTTAAGATACATGCTTGCTCTTTTTATTCTTGCTTCTCTGGGATACTTTAGGACTCTGGGGGAAACAATATTTAAAGAGGACTTATCCTTGGAAGGGGAACCTCTGTCACAGAGTAGAAATCCCTGTTTCTATAAACTGCTTCTGTTTTAAAAATTGTATTGGGAGAGACAGATAGAAAGACAGAGAGAAATAGAGAGACAGAGAAACACAGGGACACAGAGACAGAGACAGAAAAAAACAAAGAGAGACAGGGAGATTTGATTTTAGAAAACAGTCAAACATGAAGGTGGAGGATCTAAGAAATATAGAGGTACTCTGGCCTAGCAGAGAGACAGACTACTAGATTTAAAGTCACGTAGAGCTTGTTTCAAATTCTACCGTAAACAATCCCCTTAATTTCTCTAAGTTTGTATAATAATAATAATAATAATATCTGAGTATATTTGATAACTTATACTCATTGTTATGAATGATTATTATTATAATGAAACAGATTCAGAAGTTGTGATAATTAATATCATTATTATGATACTTAAGCTATAGGGCTGTTTTGAAAATTAAATGAGATGTGGCCAATACACATTAAAGGGCTGTATAAATGTCATGATGATGATGATGATAAATGCAGTCATGACATCAGGGAGATGTGGAAGTGGCTGGCCTGATTGACTTTCTTTTTGCTGAGTTATTTCCACCTTGTCTGATTCTTTGGGACTCTATTTGGGGTTTTCCTGGCAAAGCTTTACAGGGGCACTCATAACTATATCCTGGAATATAGTCATACTTTTTACACTCAATCCCTACCTCATCCCCATCTCTACTCCTCTGCCCAGAAAATGCCTGATGTGCATTCCAAGAGGAGTCATCTTCCTGACTTTGGACCCTGCTTATTGTTTTCCACATGAACTCTTTCTCTCTGGGCAGCTGGAGAATCAACTTTTGTGAGAAATGTCTTGTGCAGGAAATAACTAAAAATGTCCAGGAAATAATCTTTGTTATAACAGTAGTCTTTAAATCAAGGAAGAATATGTACTTCTTTAGATACTCTGTGTTCCATAATTAAAAAAAATACCCTTCCTGAAACTAAAACCAGGGTTTTCAGGAGAATTGTGATAGAAAAGAGGAAAAAATAATGATTAGATGACTCTCTGTGTATGCATACATGTGTGCTTGTCTCTGGATGCCCAGTCAGCTCTTATTACTATGAATAGAAAGTCTGATTCACCCAGTGAGGGTCTAGGCAGGGTGCATGCAATTTCATGCATGTTGCCAAAGTTCCATGTTTATTCCCTAGGCAAAAATTCAGACTTTTCTTTGAGGTCCCCATAACTGAGTGTCTTAAGGGCATAGAGCCTTATCCACTATCTTTTCTTTAAAGAAGATAAAGTAAGCCAAAGAAGAAAGACAGAAGAAAGCCAAGGAACCTGAGAAATCTAGCTGATGGAGTTTTAGTAGTCCTGGACCAAGAAATGTGTTACCATTGCTCTGGTGTGTGTGTGTGTGTGTGTGTGTGTGTGTGTGTGTGTGTGTGTGTGAAGATTGTTAAGAGGGAGACCATGTACAGTTTTAGAATCCTTCAGTGAATGGCCCAGAAAGACTTTGGGAGACAATGTAGTGTAATACACTGCTGTAAACTATATTGGTTTCCCAAAGTATTTTGAAAATGCTCACAAAAGCAGAAAGGATAAACTGAGCCATGTGGACCCTTTATGAAGGGATAGATTATGGTTGTGCTTTGCAAGAGACTAAGTGCACAGCACAACAGAGCTATTGTGTGACCAGAGTATTCATATTGAAAATAAAATATTAGCTGGGTGGTCTTGAATAATGAAGGCATTTTATGACTCCAGCAAAGCATATGTATAGCTGACTGATCCACAGATTACACTTACAAAGTCTAGGAGCATACCAGCAGCAGAGGGGTGAAGCAGTCTGGGGTAAAGGTTTAGCATAAAAGAGCCGCTGATCAAAGGCCCTCAGGAGGACTAAAGAGCTGTTTATCTGTGACCTAGGAATACAATAGCACCAGGAATACAATTTCTTTGAAAAATAGGACTTGTTTCCAAGAGGGTCCTTACACAGCCAGACTTCAGAGAGACCGTCTCAATCCTAGACCCACAGGGAAACCAGAAAGCAAGAACAACAAGGAAAAGTTGTGAATAGTTTGGGAAGCGACCTGACCTCCTGGCCTGAGCACTGTCCAGGGAGTTGGAAGCTGGGAGGCCGAATCCTCAGTCCTGCCATGTGACCTTGGACAAGTCATCTGATTGGCTTTTTCTCAGCTTCTGGGGAGGGATCATGATAATTAATTTTGATATTACAGGGCTTTGGGGAAGATTGATTGTGAAAATATGGATTGATTAATAACATTTTGGCTTGTGGGCAATTATTTAGAGGCTAGAAAACCTTGCTAAGAATTTAAGGGAGAATCCAGATGGTAAATGCTTCCCATTTCTCTAGATTTCTTGCATTTAGATCTTGGGATCCTCTTTGCCATTCTCCACCCCCAGCCCAATCTAGGATGGAGGCTGGATTTTAACTGATCTCATTTTTTTTCATTCTGGTATCGTCTGAGAACCATTGACTTTGGGTCAATCAATTAAGTAACCCACAAGCTTATACTGATGTCTATACAGTGCTATACACTGGAGAAAAATTAAAATGAAACCGTCCTCACCATCAAGGAGTTCCTATTCTAAGAGGGAGAAAACATGTTTATACATAAGCATATACAAAACAAATACAAGGATTTATCATTTTTATTTTTTAAAAAAGGAAGACTATCAGCTGGGGGAATCAGGAAAAGTTCCATATAGGGAATAATGTTTGAGTTAAAGTATGGAGGAAATAAATGTGTCTCAACAAAAGTAAGGAGGAAGGAATAGGGGAGTCAGCCTGAGGGCCATGGGAAGAGGGATCTGGAAATTGTTCCAGTCAAGACTTCTGCTATTAGATGACATCATCTTTATCATCATCAGATAAGGAACTCCCACAGGATGATTCATATTTTACAAAACTCCTGTGGATGATCTGTAAGAAGGAATTTAATTTTTAAAATGTAAGTAGGAACAAAATTAATGTGTCAGTCACACAAAAGCACAAAGCTTAAATGACCATAGGAATTGGCTTCTTCCACTTCTCAGTCTGAGTTCTTCAAATGATAGCTGGAAACTAGTAAACAAGGGAGGTGGGGTGCACCTGTCATAGCTTTTTGTGGATTAAGCAGAACTGGGGTCATTGTCTCAAGCTGTCACTCTTTCATCTTCCCCAAGCATGGCCCCCAACAGGGTCTCCTTTTAATGCTGGGACAGATATTTATTTACTGATTTGTCACAAAACGCTTCACTGTGTAGAATGATTGGGATTATCAGCAGCATGTTAGGTTAAAAAAAAAAAACAACAACAACAACCAAAAAAACAACCCTTGTAGATTTGTGATTTAAAGTCTCCACTGAAATTTGAGCAATTGCATATAAGAGAGTTTCGCAGTAGGAAGAGTTCAAACTGCTTTGTTCCTCTGGACAAATTATTATCTCATATTAATCTAAAGTTGCAGTAAGTAGCTGGCTATATTCTTAAAATGATATGGGAATCATAAGTATTTTCTCCTTTAGATTTTAATCCTTGTTACACTGGCGATTTTATTTTTGGAATGCCACCAAAATTGAATTTTCTGAAGACTTGCCTGGGTTTTCCTTGGATTTCTAAATTTTCTGCCTTCCAATTCATTCAACTGAATATCACAGAATCACAGGATAAGATATGACTTTCACTTCTACCCTTTCCTCTACGTAGGACTGTATTTGTTCAATAATGTCTTAAATTGTATAACTTTTTACACTTAATAAAACATTTTCATATATGTAATTTGACTTGATTCCCACAATAAATCTATGAGATAGCAAAGGAAAGCATTATGTTATCTCCATTTTATTTGAAAGATGAGGAAACTGTCTTAGAGAGGGTAAATGACTTGTATGAGGTCATGCATCTGGAAATTGTTTCTGTGACTGACTCTAATTCCAGTGGGTTTTTTCATAACTTTTTTTCCAGGATAAGTAAAACTTTGAATTAAACCTCTTTTAGATTAAATCATCTCAGTTTTTTTTTTCAGCCTCTTCATAGCTCTTATATCCTATTTATTTATTTGTTCATGAATGCATGTACCCATGCATATTTATTTCAATATTTTAAAATGTCATTGCTTTTTTTATATCAGTCACTTCACAATATAACCTCCTTGAACCTTTCTCTATAAAAAAGGACAAAATTAAATCAATTGATGTTGAGCCTGTGTTTGATAGCATATGCAATATTCCTTACTCACAGTCCCAATCAACTGAGAAGGATGATATCTAAGGTGAGT
Source organism: Myrmecobius fasciatus (assembly GCA_023553655.1). NCBI lineage: Eukaryota > Metazoa > Chordata > Mammalia > Dasyuromorphia > Myrmecobiidae > Myrmecobius > Myrmecobius fasciatus. The sequence goes on from JAJPUD010007634.1 coordinate 101,307, forward strand.
TTTGAACTAAACTAGGAATTCTAATAGCTACAACTGAGGAGAGATTACATTCTGGATGTTAAGAACAGCTAATAAAAAAAAATAAATATGAGAAATGTAGTGTCATGTATGAGGAACAATAAAAAAGTTGATTTGGATATGACTGAGAGTGTAAGATAAAATATAATGAAGCTGGAAAGGTAGGTTGGGACTAGATTGTGAAGGGATTACATGATAAATTGAGAAGTGATCAGGAGCTATTGGAGTTTATAGAGTGGGGAAGAGATTTTCAGACTTCTACATTAGGAGTATCCTTTTGGCAGCAGTATGGATGATGGATTATAGTGGAGAGATATTACAGGCAAGAACAACAATTAGGAGCCTATTATAATAATCCCAGTGACAGATGATCAATTCCTATACTAGGGTAGTAGCTGTGAGGAGAAAAGAGGCGGAATAGAGAGATATTCTGAACATAGAGTTAACAAGTTTTTGGCAACTGATTGGAAATAGAGAGGAAGAATGAGGAGTTTAAGATACCTTTGAAGTTATGAGCTTGTGTGACCAGAAAGATAGTAGTGTTCTTGACAGAAATATTGAAGTTTAGAAAAGGTATGGGTTTGGGGGGAAAGATAATGTCCTCTGTTTTAGAAATATTGAGTTTGACATCTATCTCAAAAGTTCAAATAGACAATTGCTAATTGAGAATTAGGGGCAGCTAGCTTCTGCGGTAGATAGAATACTGGACCTGGAGTCAGGAGGATTCATCTTTCTGAGTTCAAATCTGGCCTCAGGTACTCACTGGCTGTGTGACCTTGGGCAAGTCACTTAATCCTGTTTGCCTCAGTTTCCTCATCTGTAACATGAATTGGAGAAGGAAATGATAATGCTCTCTACTATCTTTGCCAACAAAACCCTAAATGGGGTTATGAAGACCTGGGTATGATTAAAAAATGACTGAACAATTGGGGATTGGGGCTCAAGAAAGAGATTAAGGCTGGATGTATATTCTGAGACTCATCTCAATTAAACCATTGGACCTGATGAAACCACCAAGTATAGAAAAAGAAGCCATGCAATTATAATAAACTTGGAATGGAAAATGCCAATCACATTCAGAAACTTAATGTGGATCAAAATATAGTATTTTCATCTTTTTGTCTATTGGTTTATTCTTTTCTTCTGATCTGATTTTTCTTTTACAACATGACATAAAAGGATTGTACATATTTAACCTATATCAGAATGCTTGCTGTCTTGGGAAGAGGGAGGTGAGGGAGAGAGGGAGAAAAATTTAGAGCACAAAGTTTTACAAAAACCAATGTTGAAAAATATCTTTATATGTATTTGGAAAAATGAAATAACAGTATTTTCAAATACAATTTAAAAAATTTTGAATAAAAAAAGAAAAAGAACCCATGTAATTAGTATTTATTACTTGTCTGTTTGGGATGATGTTAGATGTTATGAGGGCTAGAGGTAGGAGGAATAGAGAAATGAGTTCAGGAATCCCTTCAAAAGTTCAGAAGTTGCCATTTCAAATATTTATAGTTTCCTGTGCCAACACAGCATAAATTTAACTCTTTCTTGTTCCTTATTCAATCCAACTCCCCTGCTTAGTTTTTCTTAAATTGCTGCTAGCATTGTTTGTAGGTAATCTCTCTCAAAGGGGAGGTGAATAGATAGTCAATCTCTGTGGCTGGAAATATCGACAATTATTAAAAATGAGATTAGCATTTAAAAGAGGTTTTGACCCTATATAGTCAAGAAAAACTGACAATATCAAATTGAAGACTACTGTCTGAATCTGAGGAAAAATTATCTTTTGGGGATAAATCTTCATACAATATTAAAATATTTTCCCCATAAATAGAGGTCTTAGAAGGTATAGGAGCTTTTCCTAACATCAAATTGTTGGTTTTCAGAGTACTCTTTTTTAGGATTTTCTTTCTTCCCCTTCCCCCCCTCCCCGAGGCAATTGGGATTAAGTGACTTGCCCAGGGTCACACAGCTAGTAAGTGTTAAGTGTCTGAGGTCAAATTTGAACTCGGGTCCTCCTGACTTCAGAGCTAGTGCTCTATCCACTGTTCCACCTAGCTGCCTCTTTTGGGGTTTTCTTGACAAAGATATTGGAATTTGACATTACCTTCTTTAGGTCATTTTACAGATGACAAACTAAGGCAAACAGGGGTAAGTAATTTGCCCAGGATCACACAGCCAGTGAGTGACTGAGGCCAATTTGAACTCAGGAAGATATCTTCTTGTCTACAAGTCTGGTATTCTATCCACTGTGCTGTTTAGCTGCTGCAATCTAATCAATGATACAATAATGATGAATTGGAAACAATCAATGAATAGTATGATATATATAGTAAGTTTTAAATATGACATAGGTTATAAGGTATAGGAGTTTAGTCTCAGCTGGAATCCTACTCTGATGTTTTATTCTAGTGTGGAAGTAACACTGGATCCTTGGAAACATGTCACAGAAGTGAAAAGCTGATTTAAAATCTTAATTCTATGGGAAGCCTATCTAATCCCCCTAAATGCCAATGACTTTCCTGTGCTGATTATCTTCAATTTACCCTGTATGTAACTTATCAGTACACAGTTGTTTGTATATTAGACTGGGAGTTCCTTGAGGGCAGAAACTAGTAGTTTGTACCCTATAGATTAGTTTAGCCCAATGTCTGGCATTTAGAAGGTGTTAAGGAAATGTTTGCTAATTTAGGGATTGATCAGTATTCCCTTCCTAGAAAAAAAAAAAA
>JAJPUD010007635.1:0-51226 GCA_023553655.1 Myrmecobius fasciatus
TATACTATAAGTAAATTAGAGGAATGTAATATAGTTTACCTCTCAGACCTATGGAGATGGAACAAACTTATGTCCAAAGAAGAATTGGAACTCTTAATTGAAAACCAGACAGATAACTTTGACTATATTAAGTTAAAAAGTTTATGTACAAACAAAATCAATGCAGACAATATTAGGAGGGAAGCAATAAATTGGGAAATCATCTTTACATTTAAGGGTTCTGATAAAGGTCTCATCTCTAAAATATATAGAGAATTGTCTCATATTTATAAAAATTCAAGCCATTCTCCAATCAATAAATGGTCAAAGGATATGAACAATTTTCAGAGGATGAAATTAAAACTATTTATAGTCATATGAAAAGGTGCTCCAAATCACTATTGATCAGAGAAATGCAAATCAAGACAACCCTGAGGTACCACTTCACACCTGTCAAGATTGGCTAAAATGACAGGAAAAGTTAATGATGAATGTTGGAGGGGATGTGGGAGGGCTGGGACACTGATGCATTGTTGGTGGAGCTGTGAACGGATACAGCCATTCTGGAGAACAATCTGGAACTATGCTCAAAAAGTTATCAAACTGTGCATACCCTTTAACCCAGCAGCATTTCTATTGGGCTTATATCCCAAAGAAATCATAAAGGAAGGAAAGGGCCTTACATGTGCAAGAATGTTTGTGGCAGCCCTTTTTGTAGTGGCTAGAAACTAGAAATTGAATAGATGCCCTTCAATTGGAGAATGGCTGAATAAATTATGGTATATGAATATTATGGAATATTATTGTTCTGTAAGAAATGACCAGCAAGATGATTTCAGAGAGGCTTGGGGAGACTTACATGAACTGATGCTGAGTGAAATGAGCAGAACCAGGAGATCATTATACACGGCAACAGTACTATATGACGATCAATTCTGATGGACATGGCTCCCTTCAACAATGAAATGTTTCAAACCACCTTCAATTGTTCACTGAAGAAAGCCATATACACCCAGAGAGAGGGATGCGAAATGTTGACCACAACATAACATTCTCATACTCCTTGATTGATGTTTGCTTACACTGTTTCCTTTATCTGATATATCTTTTGTGTAGATAAGATTTTTCTTGCACAACAATGATAAGTTTGGAAATATGTATACATATATTCGATTTGCCAATATTTTAACATAATTAACATGTAGTGGATATCCTGCCATCTAGGGGAGGGGTGGGGAGTTGGGGGGAAAAATTTGTAACAGAAAGCTATGTAAGGGTTATTATTGAAGAATTACCCACACATATGTTATGCAAATAAAATAAAAAAAAAAAAAAAGAGAAAAACTTTTAACAAGTAAAATATCTTTGTGGCATTTGGCTCCGAAAAAGGTCTTGTTTCCAACATGTAAAAGAAAAGGATACAAATGTATAAGAATAAGGACATACTATTTGGCAAATGATTTAAAATAAATTCAGTTCAGCACCAGCCCTGAAGTCAGGAGGACCTGAGTTCATATCTGGTTTCAGACACTTAATATTCCCTAGCTGTGTGACCCTAGGCAAGTCACTTAACCCCCATTGCCGGAAAGAGGAAAGAGGAAAGAAGAGGAAAGAAAAGAAGAGAAAAGAAGAGAAAAAAAAGAAAAGAAAAGAATGAATTCAGTTCTCCAGAAAAGAAATCCAAGCAATTAACAGCAAAATAAAAAAGTGTGCCAAATAAATCATAATTATAGAAATGCAAATTAAAGCAGTGTTGAATTTATACCTCAAACCCATAAAGTTCACAAAGATGACCACAAATTTTGGAGGGGCTTCAGAAAAATAGGCCCATTAATGCCCTGTTTTTGAAATTATTAACTGGAAAGCAAATTTCCTCAGTTACTGAATTAGGTAATTGAACCTTTAACTCAACAATTTTAATAGAAGATCTACAACCAAAAGAAATCAAAGAAGAAAGGCTCAATATTTACAAAAATGGTAATACTGATTCTTTTTACAAAGGAAGATTTGGATAGTATGGGGTAATCTCCATTAATTGGGGAATGGCTACACAAATTGTCACATATGAATGTAATGGGATACTATTGAACTATAATAAGATGAGATGAATTCAGAGAAACCTAGACATATTTACATTAATTGATAAGGAGTAAACTAAACAAAATTAGGAAAATGTATGTAATGACTTCAATATTATAGTAAATAAACAATTATGGAAAAACAAAATGTTTAATCCACATAATGATCAACTAGGATTTCAGAATATTGATAATGAAGGATAATGTCCAGTTCATGACAGAGATGAAAAACCATTAAAGACACATTTTGCGATATTGCTAATGTGGGAATTTTTTGTTGTTGTTCGACTATGTTAACGTAACACACAGTTTTGGTTTTTACATACATCTGGTGGGGAAAATGAAAAAAGAAAGAAAGAAAAGAAAATTGAAATTATTTTTTAAAAAATTAGCCAATATGTTGCTGGTTTGGTAGCAATAGAAATTTTATTCACAAGTATTTTCTCTTCTTAGAGCCTATGTAAAAGACAGTTATAAACATATAGAAGCACTATTTTGCAAGATGTTTCTCATCTGTTAATTCACTACAAAATTTAAAGGGCTAAAAGAATGAAGAGATAGCTGAGTTCTAAAAATCAGTGATTATAATATATTCAATAGTCAACAAATACTTATTAAACATTTACCCTATGCTAAGCACTAGGGACACAAATATGAAAAACAACACACACAGATCTTTATCTTCAATGAGTATAATCTAATGGAGCAAAAACAAACAGAAAAGGAAGATGAAATTAGGGCTGAGGAGAGATGGTAAGTAATATAAGGGCAAGAAAGAAATGTTAAAGGAATCCCAAAATAGTGCATTTGGAATAGAAAAGATGAGAATGCAAAATATAAGACATTTTAAAGACATTCTGTAACATTTTTATTTTAATGCTTAAGGAATTTGCAATTTGCTTAGGATGGGTAGTCATAATACATCTCTCTCTCCCCAATTTCAACCCCTATTTAATAGTTAGATTTTGAATGTTGCTATGACTAGAAAGAGCCTGGAGGATTCAGTCCACAGCTCCCACCTAAGAAGTACCCTTTGCCCTGGGGTTCTCTTCCCTGATTGGAAGGTAGAATGCTTCCTTTCAGGACCTCCATTTAAGGAGGACACAGGCTTGGTCATCTCTTTACTTCCCACTATGCCTCCATTTCCATGTCCTCTACCCCTATTAGGATAGAACTATCTTTTTTTTTGCTTGTATCTATATTCTGAACATTCAGCACATGACTAGAACATACTGAATGCAATCAGGTGAAAATTTCTCAAAAAATCTATGAGGTCAGGCCCTAGGCCCAACTTGCAGGAAATCACATGATCTCTAGGCCTGGAGTTCTATAGGGCATGAAAGGTCAGACCCTAGGCCTAAGTCACATGATCCCTATTCCCACAGGGCTTTAAGGGCAAGAAATGATGAGATCCACAGGACAGTAACTGCTTGGGCCTCTCTTTGCAAGGACCGAATAAATGCTTCCTTTTTGTATCTAAAGATACCTGTCCCACAGAGTTGATAGGGGCTTGTCCAGGATCTGAGGCTTCCCAGAGAAATGGCTGGGGTTGTGATGCAGGGCAGGCGCCAGGTTGGGTTTTCTCTGACCATCCTTGGGATCAGACTCTCAGCCTCCCTCTCTGTGAAGTGTGGGCCTAGGAGAGATACTCGGATACAGCAGGAGCACAAAGTCTCCCAAGAGGAAAGAGTCTGAGGGCAAGTAGACAGTCAGGTTAACTGATGTGCGTAATCCAGGGGTAAATGGGAAGCTGCAGTCCAGATCCAAGTTCAGAGGTCGGCTCTGTGTCCAAGCTGCTCTCCCCACGAGAGCCTGTGTCCTGGGGCTGTCGAAGGCAGAAGGAAGTCCTGACAAAGGGCTCAGAGCAGGGGCACTAAGGAAGACTGCTGGATAGGACTGGGGGACCCAAGTGGAGACGGCAGCTCTGTGTATTGCAGGATTTCAAGCCCTGGGATTGGAGTTATTCTCCTTAGAGGGAGAGGGGAGAGCAGGCCAAATCAAATCTTTGGTATAAAGTGCACTTAATGAGATATTTCTGTTATGTGTGGGGAACGGATGGTCTTCTGCCGTGTAATTTTTGTCTGTATATGTGTCTTTGTTTTTTTGTTTGTTTATTACAGCTTTTTATTTACAGAACATACAAGTAATTTTTCTACTTTGACTTTTGCAAAATTTTGTTCCAAATTTTTCCCTCTTTCCCCCCACCCCCTCCCCTAAATGGCAGTGTATTTGTGTCTTTGTGCAGAATGTCTGTGTCATATTGGTTCTGTGAGCTAGATTTTGTTAAAAAGAGAAAAAAGTCTGACTTTTTCCTGTAGATTTCAGCTCTTGTCAGGCTGGGGGGCTGCAGGAAAACTTAGCTAATTTTTGAAAGCAATGACTTCTTTATTGGATTTAATTGTTTCAAATTTGGTAACTATATGGGTGTGGGTGTGGGTATGTGTGTGTGTGTGAAGTAATTTTGAAGCAAATTCAACTAAATTAAGGCCTCTGTAAGGAGGATTAGTGCATAGAATAAAAAGAGTCTCTTTTTCTTCCCCTTTCCCCCATTCCCTAACCTAAGCAAAGACACATGAGACTAAGGGGTGAGGAGAGAAAGAAATTATGCTAAATCAGTTCAGTAAAATTTGTTATTTGATATATGATAGTAATAGCAATTTTATATAAATTGTAATCCTTTTGCACTGACTTTAGAAAAAAAAATTTTATGATGAATCTTATATGAGTGGATCACTATTAAATGGTATGTGTACTAAGATTGTAGATTGTGACTAAGCACAAGATTTTAGAAATTTATGTGCAAACATTGAAACATTACTATTGGAAAGTTTAAATCTGTATTTTTTTTTTAAGTTAAAATATAGGCTATTAAAACAAAGTTCTAGTAGCTTACCTTAAGGGAGTCACATGTTTATATCCACTAATTAGATGGGAGTATATTGCTTTCTAAAATGTATATTGGGTAATTTGTAAAAATTATGAGCTATGCTTTAAAATTTTGTTGCTTTGCTGGATATGTATATAAATTTTATGAAATTTGGCCCAAGGTTATTTAAATATTAGCTATATTATAAATCTTAAAGTTAAAAAAAAGAGGTGATTTTAAACACAAGGGACAAGAAAGATTGATTTTCAAAAACAATTGATGGTTTGAATGGAACATCTAGTTAGAATATCGAGTTAAAGTATTTATTTTGAAAATAGCCTTTTAATTGGTGTGTACATTAAAATTGGAAATGACTGTAAATTACATGAGATTCCTATTCATTTTTCTGAAAGGCTATGAAAATCATGAAATTGCTAATTAAATTATTTGGGGTTATTGCCATAATATTGAAATCTAAAATTGTTAAGTATTATGTCGGTTATATAGCCATCCAATGATGATAAGTACCTGAGGTTAGGGTTCAGTCATTTGAAGAATTCTCATTGGCCTTTATCTTCGGTAAAAAGTAGATTTATTATGCAAAGGGGCCTTTTGCCAGGGGAAAGGAGACCTATGAGGTTGGGGCATGTCCTGAGCTCACAGGTGAAATTCCCTAAAAAGAGTTAGCTATAAAAAGTGGGGTAGGGATACTTGGTGAAGTTGGGAAAAAACACTGGGGGGGGGGGGAGGAGAAGAAGAGAGAAGAGAGGAAGAATAGAGTCTATCCCACCACACATATGGGACCCCTCTTCTCTCTCTCCCTTCCCCATATGCTTCTCCTCCTCCCTCCTCCTCAGACCAGGCCCTTCAACCCCCAACAATCCTCCAGAAGACTCCTCCCCCTAGACATCTGAGAAGGGAAGTAGACCAATTTAAAAAGTTTAGTGAATTTAGTGAAAGGATCTAGTGGATATTCCCAATCCCTGACCCATCTATACCTGGGGCCCATATGTACCCACTAAGAGATATGCCCTTAAGCCCAAAGTTGGGCTAAGGTTGGAGGGTTTGTTAATGCACCCCTTAGCACTACTGAGGGGAGGAATTTTAAGAAGGAGATGAAACTACTTGTAGACGTCAATCAGAAGTTAGATTAGTTCTGGACCTTAACATATATATTTAGGTGGATTAATGTCTATATTAAATATACTGTTCTCTCCAGAGGGCAGAATTCTAGTGGGAAAGACCTCCATGATAGAATGGGAGAGAAGGCATCCCCCTCACCCCATTGGAAGCTGGGGTACTATCAGCTGGTCAGAAATACCCCAATCAGGACCCAGACTGTATCATAACAATGAGGTTCATTGAGGTCACATGCAAGACTTAAGGGATTTAATAATTACAGGAATCAAGAGCACAGTGCCCAAACCACAGAACCTGAAGAAGGCCTTCAACATTATGCAAGGGAAGAAGGAATCCCCTTTTGAATTCTTAAAAGACTGAAAGAAAGTAGGAGAAAAGACAGGTCTCGATCCCCCAGACAAGAAGAGAGTGTCTTTGTTGAGGGTACATTTTGTAACAAACACATGGCCAAACATAAAGCAGGAAGTTACAAAAGCTAGTCAAGTGGAATCATAAACCACGAAGAGACCTATTGAAGGAGGGATGATCAGTCTAAAATACAGGTCCTTCTGATCATTGGAAGTGTCAGAAGCTAAACTTGCATAGAAATGGGAGATTCTCTAAATCCAAAAATAGGCTGTGAAGCTCATCTCTTCTTTTCACAAATAAGTAAGAGTGGGAAAGGGAAAGGGAAAGATCTGTGGGCTTGGATCTCTTACCTCACTGGGTGTGGCTGCTTTTTAGTAATGAGAACAAACTGCACTCACTGGAGTCACCCACCCATGCCCACTGGTTAAATGAAATTACTTTAACATTAATTACTTTTATTGTTTAAAGGAATAAATTACATTTACATGGTGTTAGTAACTGAAAGTTTGTTTTTATTTTTCAAGTCCATGGCTGCTTTAAAGCTCTTCATTTTTGATGCTTTATCAGATTCCAAAAGGTGTGTTAGAACTACAAGTTCTCTGAAAATGATTATTTCCACCAACGTCTCCATCTGTCTTCAGCAAATTATTTAATATTTATGTATAATGGTCTGCTTGTTTAATGAATATGATAACAAATATGATCTATAGTTTTCTTGAAACACTAGTTTTGACTATCTTTTGCAAGCACATTTGATAGGTTATACACAATGGTTTATAAAACAGAGAGAGAGAGAGAGAGAGAGAGAGAGATATCTGAAGCCTCTGATTGATGAAATTTGCTATAAGAGATAAAATCTCTAAGAACTGTAACTGACACTCTTTTGAGTTCTAAATTTAAACTCTAATTATTAATGTAATGTGATTTTGTGGTTCCCTGACCTTGGAGGGTTTCTGTTCTAATGGATCAACAGTACTGGCTTGCTTCCCTCCTTGTCAAGGTAAGCCCCCATTTTTCTCCCACAATTCTATAGAGGGATACCCCATACCACTGGGAGAAGGCTTCTCTGGGTCATCTTGAGCTCCAAGCTCGGTGAGTTTTCCTGGACTGGGGACAGATGCACAGACTGGGACATTCTTGCAGATTTCAGCAAAGTTCCTAAGGAACTATTGCCACCAGAAAAGAGAAATGCTATAGGATAGCTTTTGTCAAAATTTTACGGTTTTTTGGCAAGGATGGGACAGTCCTTTTTCCATGTCAGTCTGTGTAGGGTCTGTCTCTGGGTAGAGTGTCTGTGTCATATTTGTTCTGTGAGCTAGATTAAAATTGCAAAAAAAAAAAAAAAATCCTGCAACAATCTCAGTTGTGGGGCTTGTTAGCAAGATCAATAATAGCCCAAGTCTCTTTGTTTGCTAATTCTTCTTATCTCAGAACTGTAGGGAAATTCAAATTCTTTTTTTTTTAAATATATAAAGCTTTTTATTTACAAAACATGAGTGACCTTTCAACATTGACTTTTGCAAAAACTTTTTTTTTCCCCCAAGAAATTAGCCCCTATCCCCCCCCCCACCCCCCTAAAAAACAAGTAATCTAATACATGCTAAATAGGATAAATTATATGACAAATACAATACATGTATACATATCTATACAGTTATCTTACTGCACAAGAAACATCAGATCTAGAAAGAGAAGAAGAAAAAAACAACCTAAGAAGGAAAACAAAATGCATGGAAATATTCACAGAAAGCGTTAAAATGCTGTGTGGTGGTTCACTCTCAGTTCCCACAGGCCTCTCTCTGGATGTATATGACCATCTTCATCGCAGAACAACTGGTTTGAGTCACATCATTGTTGAAGAGAACCATGTCCATCAAAATTGATCATCGTATAGTCTTGTTGCTGTGTATAATGTTCTCCTGGTTCTGCTCATTTCACTCAGCATCAGTTCATGCAAGTCTCTCCAGGCCTCTCTGAAATCCTCCTGTTGGTCATTTCTTACAGAACAATAATATTCCATAACATTCATATACCATAATTTATTCAGCCATTCTCCAATTGATGGGCATCCTTTCAATTTCCAGTTTCTTGCCACTATAAAAAGGGCTTCCACAAACATTTTTGCACATGTGGGTCCCTGGGAAATTCAAATTCTACCTCACCTGCAGGGAAACAAAACCGTGGGGAGCCCACACAATCTTGCCCAAATAGACACAACCCAGGTTGGGGGAATGAGGATGGAGTTGGGGGTCAGGCTCCATGGTCCTGACCCCCTGAGCCCTGGCCCCAGTCACCCCAGCTTTCAGCAGGTTCTGTTCAGGAATTGCCTGGGAAGAATACAGGTACTCCTGGCAGCACCCAGAAAGCCAGTCAGCCTCTGCATTTGTTCTCTGTCTCAGTTATGGATATATATCAGCTATGAAATTTATGGCAAATTATTTTCTCTGCTCAGTTTTCTAATTTGTCAGGAGAAATAATAGATGTTATTGTGCAGTGCTTAGCATAAAACATGCTATATAAATGTCAACAGCTTTATTGGTTATAATTGCTTTATAATTTGATAACTTCATGGGTTTTTTTTTAATGTGACCATTAGATAAATGATTTCTAAGCAATTTTAAAGGAAAGCTTACTAAAGGGATCTATTTACACTAATAGAAGAGTTTTGCAACTTTTAGGAAAACAGAAAAGCAGTCTACCACTACTTTAAAACTCTAGTTCTCAAGAGTCAGACTTCTGAGGACCCTGTCTCTAAAAACTGGCACCTTAATCCTTTTCCTGGCTCACAAAAGAGAATTGGAAAATAGCCAAATTGCAATTCAATTTGTCTAGGCTCAAAAACTATAGTTGTCGATTTTAAAATCTTTCTATCTCAAATTTAAGAATTGTTTTGTTTTCTCCCTAAAATGAAAGGGAAACTAATTTAAGGGAAGAGATTACAGCTAAGACTATTTGGCTTTTATTTAGGAAAATTCTAAAATTGTTAATTTACTTTGCGTTATTGTCATCATATTAAGCCTTTATCAGTTTACTTCCAAGTATAACGTTTGAACTCCTTACCCCTTCACAGAGTGGGGGGAGGTGTCAAACAGCACACACAACCCAGGAAACCACTAAGAATAGTATTGAGGTAAGCAATTTAGCAAGCTTAGCCCCTCCCTTCCCTATGATCTGTGTCAACTCCCCTTAATTTGTAACCTTACCAGTTTTCTTGAAACCATCAGGGTAAGCATCATCAGCCCAGAGAAATAAGCCTGTTTAGGTTTTATATCTTCTAAACAAGGAATGCATTTATGAAGAATTTGTAAGTCTGTATCATGATTGCTCCTCTATACCAAGATAAGTTTAGATACATAAAATATGTTAAACAAAATCTCTTATGTTAAGTAAAGGTAAACTTTTAAAATAAATGTTTCTAGCCCTAAGCTGCTATTCCTAAAATTTGCTATTAGAGATAAAATCACATGGAACTATAACTGATTCTTTTGAGTTCTGAATTTAATTGCCTGATCATTAATCCATTAGCCCACCCTTCCAGGAAAAAGGGATCACCTTTTAACCTGCCTCACTAAAGGCATGAAGAGGGGAATTAAAGAAGCAGGTTAATTATGAAAGAATCAGGGAAGTTACCCAAGGAGCTGAGAAGAATCCTGCCCTTTTTAAGGGACACCCTGTAGAGGCACTTTTAAAAATTACTAATCTAGACCCCTTCTCCAGAGGGAACCACTATTCTCATCATGCATTTTATTCATCAGTCTGCCCCAGATATTCGGAGGAATGGGCAAAAGTTAGCCTTCGGACCTCAAACTTCCCAAACTTAGCTGTCAGAAACAGCTTTTGAAGCACTATAAGTCACTTGTCTCCCCTCCTCAGTCTGTCCCCCATTAGACAGGGCCAGCTTTACACCCCTTGTCAGCCTGAAGCAGTTCCAGAAGATGAGACCTTTGTCCCAAATAAAACTGGGTCTGGACTGCTTGAGATGGGAATGATATGTCAATGGTCCTGAGGCTCCCAGGCCTCCACAATGCTGGAGCTCTACAGATAGCACTGGCTGCCAGATGCCATTCAATGTTTAGTGACTGACTAGGAGAAAAAACCAATGTATCACATCATACTAATAAGAGTTTCATACCCAATATGTACAAGGAATTGACACACATTTACAATGTCATTCAACAGGCAAGCACTCAACAGGTGGCTTCATTAGATTTAGAAGCCATTCATCTGATTAAGAAACATATATCAAACATCTCCTTGTTATCAGGGTATGGTCCAGGCTTTATATGGCTAAGCTTCTTAAACTGTGATTCACAAGCCTAAATAGGGTCTTGTAACAATGTGAGTGTTGAAAAATTATGGTAAATGTTTGATTTGTATATCTATTTTATATACCTATATACCTGGCATCATTCAAAATTTCTCAAGCAAAAATTGAAAAAAAAAAAAAAAACCCACACCTTTTTTCCTGCAAAAAAGGAAAAGTTTGAGGAGCCCTTCTATGGAAAAGATGAAAATAAATGAAATCAGTTACTTGACCCCAAATAATTTAAACTGAAGGGGGAGGGGAGGGGAAGGAAAGGTGGGCATGCATGTATAAAAATACTCTTAAGAAAAGGTAAAACTGGGGCAGCTAGGTGGTGCAGTGGATAGAGCACCAGCCCTGAAGTCAGGAGGACCTGAGTTCAAATCTGGTCTCGGACACTTAACATTCCCTAGCTGTGTGACCCTGGGCAAGTCACTTAACCCCAATTGCCTCAGCAAAAAGCTTAAAAAAAAAGAAAGAAAGAAAGAAAAGGTAAAACTGTCTAAGTGTCCTGCAAGTGCTTTGTAACAAATGCTATGGAAAAAAAGGAGATGACATATTGTGCTGATCAGATTCAAAGGCTTTGTGAAGAAGATTCAAGACATTAAATCTCCAGTCCTAAACTGGGAGAAGAAACGTTCCAGAGGAAGCACAGGACCAAAGAATTTTAAATATTAAAGTACATTCAGAGCATGGTTACCTAACACTTCAATAAAAGGTCAACTTGGCAACACATTCAACGAATTAAGCAGTCCTCAAGCTTTTGCCTAAAGGAAGATTGATGTATTTGGGGATCTTTTCATAAGATTTTGCTTGCATGCAGGGTCAATTGGATTTTTTTTTAATTCTGCCTTTTAATCATAACCTGATTTCTAGAGGTAAGAAGGAGGTCAAATTTCCTCCTCCACAAGATTTCATTTTAAATATATGGAAGACAACTGTAATACTATCTCCTCTCTTCTCCAAGCTAAATATCAGAAATACTTTCAAATGATTCTAATACAATGCTGCTTTCAAAGTCTTTCACCAGCTAAATTGTATCTCTTTCAATACAGCTTTTTCCCACACCATTCAAACATGGCAGCATCCCAAACAGAACAACCCCTAGAGGTGGCCTGACCAGAGGAGGCTGAGTTTATTCAGGGGAATTTTCTCCTGTTATAGCTTTCTAGCTGATCCTATTATCCCCAAGTATGCATGCCACACCTCCCCCAGCCACTCCCCAAATCCACTGATCTTTTGGAGGCAAAAAGCTGTATGACAACACGTCTTCCAATTTGTGTTTGTGAAGTTGCTGGTTGTTTGTTTTTAATTCTAATCGTGACACTTCACATTTATTCTATTAAATATCATAGGGGCAGCTAGGTGGTGTAGTAGAGTACCAGCCCTGAAGTCAAGGAAGACCTGAGTTCAAATCTGATTTCAGACACTTAACATTCCCTAGCTGTGTGACCCTGGGCAAGTCATTTAATTGCCTTAGCGAAAGAGGGACAGAAAGAGGGAGGGAGAGAAGGAGAGAGAGAGAGAGAGAGAGAGAGAGAGAGAGAGAGAGAGAGAGAGAGAGAGAGAGAGAGAGAGAGAGAGAGAGAGAGAGAGAGAAGGGACTTTCCATTAAATATCATATCTGGCAATGATCTAATTTAACCTATGGAGATTTCTAGATCTTGTCATACAATACATCATCTGTGTATCATTTGCAAATCGGTAGCTTTATGCCAAGTACAGATAAAAATGTTGGGTAACAAAACGTTCAAGCACAAATCCCTAGGAGCATTCTACCAGAAAGCCTTTCAAATTGACATAAAAAAAAGGAATTGCACTTTTTGGCCAGGACATTAAATTAGTTGCAAAGGTACCTAGCAATACTACTCGCCTAATCAAATTTTTTTTAAACTTTTAAATAAGACTTGTTTTTTTAATTAAAGATTTTTATTTGCATAACATATGTATGGGTAGTTCCTCAACATTAATCTTTACAAAGCTTTCCCTTACAAATTTTCCCCCCTAGTCCCCTCCCCTCCCCTAGATGGCAGGAGATCCACTACATGTTAATTATATTAAAATACTTGACAAGATGAATATATGTATACATTTAAATAAGACTTTTTAAAGTGTTTTATAAAGACTTAGACTGAAAAAAGGATGCCAAAAAGACCAGTAAGTTTGAATTTCATCTCATATCGGAGACTTAAATCTCTTTTAATAAGAAAAACTTTCTTTTAATAAGAAATCTGTAGCAACCTAAGATTTCTTCTCATATACTAAAAATTGATGAAAACAAGAAATGGTCAATGATGGAGGGGTGATAGAAATATAGAAACACAGATGCTTTGTTGGTGGAGCTGTGAATGGATAAAGTCATACTGGAAAGAAATCTAGAATTATGCAAATAAAGTTTAAAAAATTCATTTTAACTCAGAAATCTAATTACTGGGCACAAATGCAGTTCACAGAGGCCAGAAATAAGTTATATTCCATAATTTCACTCCTCAAAATTTTCACTGGAGGAAAACCTTTCAAAATCTATTTTTTTTATTAGTCTCACTGCATACACCCCTTAATATTTCCATGTTCACACTTTTCCTCACCACATCATCAATGGTGGATGTCTCCTTAGGTAAGAGAAGTTAAAATATGAGTCTCATTAAGCAGTCTCAATTAAAAATTTAGCTTGCCTGGGGCATAAACACAGGTCATTCAGACCCAACCAGAACCTGAGTTTACTTTTGTTGACCTAAAACATTCTTTAATTCTCTTCAGCCTGGATGTACTGATCCCAAAACTTGTATTATATTGTTTTTCATCGCAGAATGAAGGAGGCTGTGAGATGCTGAAACTTTTCAATTATAGAAACAAAACCTTTCAATTTTCCTTCTTACACATATCAAAATAACTATGGTATCACTTTTTGTAATAACAAAATTTTATAACACAGTAGATGCATATCAACAAGGGAATAGCCAAACAAAACAATTCAAGAATGAAATGAAGTATCACTGTGCTTTTAGAAGTCACAAACATGATGAATATAAAAGAATGTAAAAACCTAAATTAACTGATGAGTAAAGTGAGCTAGACCAAGAAAACAAATAACTTCAACAATGCAAAGGGAGAATAAACAGATAATCACATGTCATTTGTTTTAAAAAAATCAAAAATGAATGTTGCAAAACCATAAAAAAAAACATGGTTCACAACAAAATTTATGAAGAAAAACTCATAGCCAATGCCTTTTCAGAAGTATAAAGTTCATAACTACGGGAGATTGTCTTTGGATTTTGTATTAATCAGTTATACTGATTTTTTTTTCCCTTATCTCTTTCTTCATTAGTCTTTAATCCTGAGTCTATACAGGAATGGACAAAACTTGTAGCAGTTAGAGTGGATACCTATAAGAGTATATACCTATATACTATACTATGTAGGTATATTTATATAGTAGACTTATATACTACTATGCGAGGTGTTATACCTACAATGTCAAGACTAAATATGTCAAAACAAGATGAAGCAAAATGGAAAGTTTTTCTAGCACCTTGAGATGGAAGGTGAAAAAAAGAATGCCCAGATGGGGCTGCACTCATCAGGCAAATATTACTGGGACCAAGTCCAGACAGCAGGAGAAAGGAAGAAAATTGACAATCCTTTAAGAAATAATGCTCAGGGGCAGCTAGGTGGTGCAGTGGATAGAGCCCTAAAGTCAGGAGGACCTGAGTTCAAATCCGACCTCAGACACTTAACACTTCCTAGAGCTGTATGACCCTGGGCAAGTCACTTAACCCCAATTACCTCAGCAAAACAAATTAAACAAACGAACAACAAAAAAGTCATGCTCGGGTCTTATTAGTCACTGCAAATTTTCATCATTTCTCTTTGTTAGAGAAATCACCACACAAAAAGATCTTGCTAACACAGGCAAAGTCCAAAGATTTTTGAGAGTGAAAGGAGATATCAGTCAAGTGGTCTGAAAGGCTTCCCATCCTTATCATCCTAGGTTGGCAGATATGGGTTTAGTCTGGCAAAGTAATTAAGGTTACTTATGAGAGTATGGTGTGTGGTAGAGGAAAAAAAGATTACCATCACCACTACCATCCCAAAAAAAGGTAGGGAGGAAAAGAGTTGGAAAGAAAAAAACAAAAACAAAAACAAGAAGCATAAGAAACTGAGAAAACCAAGCACCTTAGGGGAAAGATCTGGACAGCTCTGTGGGATTGCTGGACTCTGTCAAGCCAAATATGAGAGAATTTTTCAAAACCTATACTAATTTAGGAAATGCACTGACAGATTGTACCATATCTGGATGAGGACTGCCAAAATGGAGAAATGACCTGAAGAGCAAATCAACAAAAGATAGACAGTTATATGGACAGTCACAGATTTGATTTGTTCTACGGGGCCCCAAAATGTAGAACAAGGAAAAAATGGAAGCTGTGTGACCCTGGGCAAGTCACTTAATCCCAACTGCCTCAAAAAAAAAAATAAAAAAATAAAAAAAATGGCATCTTCAAAAGTATTCAGACTAAAGAATATTGAAAATAGAAAAATGGAACAGAGAAGAAAAAAGAGACAGATACAAATAGTAAGAAAATGAGAACCGAAATGTCATGGAAAGGAATGACAGATTTTAGAAGGAATCTCAGAGGCTAATGGATATAACCCACATCTAGAAATGTACTCAACAACAATCAGCAAGCTGATCTCTGCCCCAAAACCTTCAGGGACTCTTCATAACCCACTTGGAGTTTTCTACTACCCTTTTCCTTCTCTAACTCATTTTAAAGACAGAAAATGAGGGAAACAGGATGAAGTGACTTTCCCCAGGTCACAGTGTCTGAGGTCAAATTTGAACTCAGGTTCTCCTAATGCTAGCCTGGCACTTTAGCCACTTGCTGTCACCTTGCTGTCCGTTTCTTATCTGTAAAAGTTTACCTGTTAGAAAACTATTGGTGTTTTTCCATGACTTAACAATTCATTTGTCCCTGGAACAAAGGAGAACAAGCCTAATCCTTTTTCTGTCACAATAAACTTTCAAATTCTTTTTTTTTAATTAAAAGCTTTTTATTTACAAAACATATGAGTGATTTTTCTACATTGACCTTTGCAAAAACTTTTTTTTTTTAATTCCAAGCTTTTCCTCTTCTTCCCCCCAACCCCCCACCCCTAGATGACAGGTAATCTAATACATGCTAAATATGTTAAATTATATGACAAATCCAATATATGTACACATATCTATACAGTTATCTTACTGCACAAGAAACATCAGATCTAGAAAGAGAGAAGAAAAAAAAACAACCTAAGAAGGAAAACAAAATGCAGGGAAATATTCACAGAAAGCATTAAAATGCGGTGTTGTGGTCCACACTCAGTTCCCTCAGGCCTCTCTCTGGATGTATATGACTATCTTCATAGATGAACAATAGGAACTGCAAACCTTCAAATTCATCAAAGACTGTAGAATTAGAACTGGTTGGGAATTCAGATAGTCCAACTCATATCTTCTCTTCTTACAACTAAAAATTCCGCAAGCAGCTAACATAGGCCTCCAGATGAAACTGCTCAGGTTTTAGCACAATACAAGCTTCCCAGGCCAAGCCACCACTTGGCCAATGACCCTACGTGAGCTTTGGGGCTACTATATCATGCTGCCAACACACTGACAGCATCAAGCCAGCCCTCACCCAGGTGGGACTGAATATAACAGTCTTCCCCAGTGGCCTCCTCTCCAACTTCAGGCTGAATTCACTTCCAACAAGAACAAACTGAGACCTTGTGTACCGGAGTTCTCTCCTCTTCCTTCCACACCTCAGCATTTGACAATTTATTTTATTTATTTATTTATTTATTTTGCTTTTTGCTGAGGCAGTTGGGGTTAAGTGACTTGCCCAGGGTCACACAGCTAGGGGATGTTGAGTGTCTGAGACCAGATTTGAACTCAGGTCGTCCTGACTTCAGGGCTGGTGCTCTATCCACTGCGCCACCTAGCTGCCCCAGCATTTGACAATTTGACAATTCTCAGAAATCTTAATCCTCTCTCTTCCTTTCTTACCAATGCCCATGGAAGACTTGATTCTCCTTCCTAAATCAAATGCCTCTTTTCCCATCATCTTTTCCAAACTGCCCTATGATGTGCAGCTTCTCCTTACTTTCACTCATTCCCCATCTATGCTGCCAAGTTGAAAACTCAGCACAGGGCCTGAAAGAATTAACTTAAAGCTTCCTCACTAATTCATCCTAATTTCTACATAGTGTCCATCATTCACACTGTCATTTAACAGTGAATCAATGACAATCGGTGACAACTACATTCAAACACAGATCTAATGTTCAAACTTTTGATTTATCAAGGATCTTTGGCTTGACCATTTCAAAAGCCAAGGATTTATATCTATGTCTGACTTTCTCTTATGTTTCTATTAGATACTCTTACAGATTTGGATATTTCTGTACAAAAAACAAATCTCATTTTTCTAGCACTCAACACAATGACTTACATAAAATTAGACATATGCTCAAAAATTCAAATACCATAAATGTTGCCTCTAATGATATACAACATAGATAATGCATGTCCACCCATCTTGTGATTTTTTGTCCAAATGGACCAAGTTTTCCTTCCACAGGTGGTCCATTCTAATGCACTGGTCTTTCTTACTTCCTTTTGACAAAAAGTTGAGCATAACAAAGCTAATCATAATACATCTATGTATATATGTAAATATGCATAAATCAAACAAAGAATATTCACAATATACTTCATTCTATTGATATTACCAGTCCTTTTTTCCAACTTTCATGTTTTAGTTCATTTTTTTTTATAAGTCATGTCTATGCCAGCCACCTATATGCCTCTCCAATGCACTCTAAAAGAATTTCGAATTGTAATGATTAAGAATCTGTGGGTGATTTTCAGACACACATACCAATGGTAAAGTAATATTATTTTGTTTAAGGGGAAAGTTTGGTTCATGAGGATAACAATTTTAATGAGCTGACTTAATTTACTGGGAAGAAGGAATAAAAGATAAGAATCATTCCAGCTTTACAGAGAAAAACTTGCTGTAGTCAAATGAGGTGATTAATCAAACTCAGCAAGTAAAAGTAGGGGACAAAATAAGAAAGATCATTTCTCTCTCCCTCTCTCCCCCTCTCCATCCCCCTCTTTCCCTCTTCCCCCCTCCCCCTCTCACACTGTAAAAGCAAAACATTTCCAAAGCCTTAAGGACTTGAACAAACTCAACGATGAAGAATGATTCCAGAGAACTGATGAAGCATGCTTCCCACTTCCTAACATAGATAATGAAATTAAGGTGCAAAATACACATAGGGTTAAGACTTGAAACAAAAGAGAAAGGAAATAAGTATATAGTGTATCTACTATGTCCTAGCTCAAATCCTGTGCATGATCTTCAAATTATCCCTGCTATTTCAGAGCTATTACTATCCCTATTTTACAGATGATAATGACGTGTCCAAGGTCACACAGCTAATAAGCAAATTAGGTCAATTTGAAACTATGATCTTCCTGACTCTAAACTTAACAATACACAGAACCATCAGGTATTAACTACATGCCCTATGGGAGAATTTGTTTTGCTTGACTACACATTTTAACAAGATTTCTCTCCAACTTTTACCCCCACCTTCTCTCCCAACAAGAAAAGAGAATATAAAACATTAATTGGCAAAAGTATTTATTCACTGAAAAATAAAATTAATT
This sequence comes from Myrmecobius fasciatus, assembly GCA_023553655.1. NCBI lineage: Eukaryota > Metazoa > Chordata > Mammalia > Dasyuromorphia > Myrmecobiidae > Myrmecobius > Myrmecobius fasciatus. Next base: position 18,435 of record JAJPUD010007635.1, read on the forward strand.
TTTAAAGACAAGGTCAGTATTTCCTGTTCCAAAGAAATGGTATCAAAAATCTAGATCTAATTCTAAATTCCTTCCTTTAAAGATGAGGTGAGTAAAATTCAGGCAGGGAAATGTATTGTCCAAGGTCACATATTTAACATGTTACAGGGTTTAGCCTGTTTATAGACTCCATAATTTTTAGTATTCTTTCCACATTATTGTCCCATATCCTATTATTCTCCTTAATGTTTCAAAGACAAACCTGATTCATCACATCATCATTCACTTTAAGAGGTACACACAGGAGAAAGAACTGGGAAAGCTCAAGACAAAATACTGTACTGTTTCTAATCTCCCCCCCCCCCTCCACCGAGGCAAATGGGGTTAAGTGACTTGCCCAGGGTCACACAAGCTAGGAAGTGTTAAGTGTCTTGAGAGTAGATTTGAACTCAGTTCCTCCTGACTTCAGGCCTGGTGCTCTATCCACTGTGCCACCTACCTGCTCCTACTGTCTCTAATCTTAAGGATCATAGTTCAGGTGCAAAAATTTAAGGATATGGTGACGTGAAATAACAACAGTAAAATTAATACCTAGTTTTTACAAAGCAGTCTAAATGTTTGCAAAACAATCCACAACATGCTCATGGGATACCAGGGTGATTATTTCTAGCATTTTTAAAATGAAGAAACTGAGGATGAGTGATTTGCCAAGGATCACACAATTATTCAGTACCTGCAGCGGGAGCTGAATGAAGCAAGGCCTTTATGACCACAGGCCTAGTTCTCTTATACACTGCTTCACCTACATATACCTACAATTCTTCTGTTCAATTTGTAGGTTATATGTGCACATATAAATGGGCACAAGGTCTTATCTTCAAAGTTGGACAATGGCTATGTCATAGTCCCAAAAAAATGTTATAGTCATTTGCAGTTAATTATACCAATAAATGCAAGTAACATTTCAAATATATAAAATGCTTAAAAATATAATTTTAATTTAACAATCAGCAGAGCTAAGTGGCACAGTGGATAAAGCACTAACCATAGAGTCAGAAATTCAAATCCAATCTCAGAGACTTAGTACCTGTGTAACTCTGGCCAAGTCACTTAAACCCAACTGTCCTCCCTCTCCTCCAAAACTAAACCATCAAATGGTTCATAATTGGCATCATATTGGCTTCTAGAAATATTGGATTTTTCCTATTTTTTTGTAACAAGATTAAATTGGGTATAAATACATAATTGGCAAGCTTAGGACCTTACTCTGTATGTAAAAATATGTTTATCTTTAAAAATATATGATAAGCAACCATAGTCTTGGGATCAAAAGACATGTTGGGCCCAGATTTCAGCTAGAAATTAAGATAAAGAATAATGAAATCTGAAGATATCTCCTTTCCCTTCATGATCTAAAACAAACACTTTTTAAAAAAATCATTAATTGGGAAAAAGAAGGCCATAAGACATCCCAAGTTCAATATCCTAATTTTATATATGAGAAAACTAAAGTACAGAAACATTAAGTGACATTACCAAGAGTCTGAGACAGGATTCAAACCCTAAATCTTTCTGATTACAAGGCCATCAAACCATCTCCTGACTAGGGGAAAAAACACATTATCTGTATAAAAATATGCACAAAAATATTATGCAGAAGCTAATGGAATATTGTGGCACCCTAAGAAATGACAACATGGCCCAGCAAAGAAAGCTCAAGAATCCCACAACAGTATCATGCAAGACTTCCTTGGACACACACAAGGAAAAGACTCTTTGCCTGGGCCAAGGTCCACAAATGTTTTGTGACAGATTGGGGAGGGTTGGGTACCTTTAGTTTGCACAGAAAATCCTCCCCCAGCCCTATTCCTTCAGTCACAATGACAGCAAAGGTACAATTTCTACTCCTCCAAGATCTAAGATAATTATGGGAATAGGGATGAAGGGAGGAAAAAGGAAACACAAGCAGAGGAATCCCAAGATTCAAGTAATAAATGCATAGGGGTTTGCCCAGCAGGAAGTCCCTTGCTTTTTGATTTTTTGCTCTTTTTTATTTCTTCTACAAATTCCTATTACCCTTTTGTACAATCTGTCTTCTCTTACCCCAGCAAAGCCACTGTCTTCTCTGCTGAGTTTGCATCCTGAACTTCTCTGTCACTATAAAAGCTGTTAATAATCAGGTTCTTTTGTTTGCTTCCTCATTTTCCAGTCTATTTCTTGATTCTGGACTATGCTGAAAGTTTGATTCTGCTTATCTGGGGATGAGGGTGGGGTAGAGGATGGCTTGATCGGGAATGGGGGTGGGGGGTGAGGGACCAAGGAGAAGAGAGGGGGTTGTCTCTATGATTAGGGTGTCATTTCAGAATTAGTTATTTTTAAAAGATAATTTGGAAGTCACATATTGAATAGCTTAATACTTAAGAAGCAGAGCCAAGATACTAGAAAAAAGACACCATCATTCAACTTATTCAACCTCTCCCCCAAATTGCTCCAAATTCCTTTAAATGACTCTAAACAAATTTTAACAGTTCTAAGGCAGAAAACAGAGCTTCTGGTTAGTCCCCAGAAACAACTCTAAAAACAGCTGCATAAAATCCCAGAAGCTTGGGACAGTGCACCCTCCACCCTGGAAACAGAGCCCACTTTAACAAAGCTAAAGTGATACATTGGGAAAATGAGCAAACAAAATTAAAAATTTCTGACCACAGAAAAAACTCCTTAGTATATGGTAATAAGAAAAATCACACACTCAGAAGAAGATAACAAAGTCAAAGCTCCTACATCCAAAGCCTTCAAGAAAAACAAGAATTAGTCTCAGGCTATAGAATAACTCAAAAGGGACACTGAAAATCAAGTAAAAGAGATAAAGGGGAAATTAGGAAAAGAATTGAGAGTGATTCAAAAGAAAATACAAAAAGCCAATGGGGAGAATAATGCCTTAAAAACCAAAATTGGCCAAATGGTAAAGGAGGTAAAAAAGGTCACTGAGGAAAATAATTCCTAAAAATTAGAATTAATAAGCAAATAACTTTATGAGAAACCAAGATACAATAAAGCAAAACCAAAAATTAGAAAAAAGAAAAGAATGTGAAATATCTAATTTCAACAAAAAACAGAAACAAAAAAAACAAAAACAAAAACAAAAACCAAAACCACCAGGTCTGGAAAATAAATCCAGGAGAGAACATTTAAAAATTATTGGTTTATCTGAAGGTCATGATTTTAAAAAAAAAAAAAAAAAAAAGAAGCTGGAAAAAAAATTTCTAGGAAAAAATTATCAAAGAAAACAGTCCTGATATTCTAAAATAAGTGGATAAAACAGAAATTGAATGAACCCACTGATCACCTCCTAAAAGAGATCCAAAAATGAAAACTCTCAGAAATATTATACTCAAATTCCAGAACTCCAAGGTCAAGAAGAAAATACCACAACCATCCAGAAAGAAATAATTTAACTATACTGGAGCCCCAGTCAGGATAACACAAGATTTAGCAGCTTCTACATTAAAGGAGCAGAGGGCTTGGAATATGATATTCCAGAGAGCAATGGAGCGAGGAATGCAACCAAAAATCATTTAGCTAGTAAAACTGAATATAATTCAAGAATCACCTACCCAGCAAAACTGAATATAATCCTTCAGGGAAAAGATGGATAATAAATGAAATAGAAGATTTTCAAGCATTCGTGATGAAAATACCAGAGCTGAATGAAAAATCTGATTTTCACATACAGGAGAAGCATAAGAAGGTAATCAGGAAAGTGATATCATAAGGGATTTCCTAAGATTTATCTATTTGCATTCCTACATGATATTTGTAAATCATTAGAACTTTTTCATTATTATGGAAAGCTATAGGGAAAGGGAGAAGAATGGAGTAAATTATCTGCTATAAAAAAAGAAGGAAGAAAAAGCTTTTACAGTGAAAAGGGAGGAGGAGAAAGTGACTGAGTGATCTTTACTCTCATCAGAATTGGCTCAAAGAGAAAATAAGATATGCATTCAATATGGTCCAGAAATCTTATTATGCAGAAAAGAAGGAGAATGGGATGGGAAGAGGTATGGGTAATAAAAAAAATAAAAAATAAAAAGTCATAATAGGAGAGGGAATGGTCAGTTACAAAACACTTTTAAGGATGAGCAGGGTGAAAGGAAAGAGAAATACAGTTAGCAATATTAACTGTAAAAAGAATTTTGAACCAAATTTCTCTGATAAGGCCTCATTTCTCAAATAGGGAACTGAATCAGATTTATAAAAAATAAAAGCCATGGCCTAAGTGATAAATGATCAAAAGATATGACCGCCCAAGGGGCTATAAATTATTGCATATGAGATCACCTAACAAATTCAGTATTAGGCATGAATCCCAAAACAGATTTTTTTTTAATAAAAAAGGAACAGGATCTCTATGTACAAACAAACATACATACATGCATACATATATATAAAATGGAAATTGAGGGGATGCCCATCAATTGGAAAATAGCTGAATACATTGTGGTATGTGATTGTGATGGAATGTTATTGTTGTACGGGAAATGATGAGCAGGATGCTCTCAGGAAAAAAAAATCTATCAAGTTCTCCATGAACTCAAACAAAGTGAAATGTACTGTATACAAACTAACACTGCTATTAGTTTGTACTGATTAGTGTCTGAATATATACACTGATTCTCTCTCTCTCTCTCGTTTTCATTTTTTTTTTTAGGGTGGGAAACTTAGTTTTTTTTTTTTTTCCACAACATGAGTTTTACAGAAAGTTTTTGCATAACTTTATATGTGGTTTCTTAATTGGGGCTGGGGGGTGGGAATAAGGGAAAGAATTAAGAACTCAAGTTTTAAAAGCAAATGCAAAAAAAATGTTTTAAATGTAACTGGGGAAAAATAACAACAAATAAAAAAAAGAGAGAATGAAGAGAATTTCTAATGGGGGAGGGATAGAGAAAGGACTTCAAGGAATGAAAAAATGACTGCAAGGTTGAATTTATCTGTAATTCTCCCATCCCTCATGCATTCCTCATTCCCTGGAGCTTTCATCTAAGCCTTCTAATTTCAAATTTCTTTACCAGGTCTATACCTTAACATTCCCATTACAATTTCTCAGAAAATGTGCCTGTGGTTCAAAAATTATTATATCTTTATCCCATCAAAACACATTTCAATCAAAATTTCTGCTTGAACTCATTCAAACTAATGAAAGATACCCTGTTCTTCCGCTAAGAGATCTGAATTGTTAATAGCAGAACTCAAAAATATTTAACTGGTAGAATTACAAGCATGGAGAAGTGTCTAAGTAGAACCAGACCTTGAGCCAGAAGCCTTGACCTTTTCACCATTAAGAAAGCAGTTAAACTGTTGAAAAATCTTAAATTAACATTTCTTAACTTTCCCAAAAACAAAAAGCATATGCTTCTGAACAGTACAACACTGTTTCAATTAAAATGATTTTATCTCTTTACATTTCAGGGAATATGTTATAGTTGACAAGGAATCCAGTATCAATCTCAAATAATAAACCTTTCTTTTTTTTTTTTTTAAATAATTATGTCAAATACATTCTCCTGGACAGTCAGCTACAAGAACAAAATAAGTTTTCCTATTTAAGAAAGGACCACCCCAGCTGCAGCTTAGAAGAAAGGATTCTAAATTCTTTAATGGAAACAGGAAAATCTTCCTTCTCCTAAGCAGCTGTTGAATGTCACATTAGACATTCAGCTCCAGCTCACTCAGGAGAAATTTTTTTAAACCCAGAAAAAAAGCAGCAGTCAGCCAAGAACTATCAGAGAAGCAGCCAGGTTTAACCTAGAAGAACCAAGGCTGTCTTGTTTTGTTATTTTTTAAACACAAAAAATGGAAGAGGAGAACTGATTAGTCATTAGACAAATAATAAATTATATGTCTGATGCTCCAGATGTTCAAAAATTTAATAATCACTGGTCAGAAATGGGGGGAAGACATTCCCTTACCCAGCAATTCTGGCGTTTGTTTAATGAAAGCTAAGTCTAAAAGGAGCTTGGAGAGAGGCTGCCAGATATAATTAATGATGAGATTATGTCCAACTAGAAAGAGAAGTTCTAGGATAGGTACATATCCTAAAAAGTTTAAAGATAGGATAAAGACAAAAATATGTATAACAGTATTTTTTGTTGTACTTAAGTAGTAGAAGTATAAGTGACCTTACTAGTGGAATGGGTGAACAAAGAAAGATGACAGCATACTTACTGACTTTAACGCAAGAGGCAATTATACAGAACCAGAGATGTGTTGCATTCTAGGCGAAATATTAATATATTTTCTTTGACTATTCTTATTTGTTGTTGATTTTGATTTGTTTTATTTTGCTGAGACAATTGTGGTTGTGTCTTGCCCAGGGTCACACACTTAGGAAGTATTAAGTATCTGAGGACACATTTGAACTCAGGTCCTCCTGACTTCAGGGCTGCTGCTCTATTCACTGAGCCACCTAGCTGCCCCTATTTTTCTTTTCTGTTTTCTTTTTTTTTTTTAAAAGATGAGGACAGGGGAGGATCTGAATTTGGAAGCTGGTGGATGGCAAAGTAAAAGAATATTTAAAAGATCACTAGATTGTCTTATATTTAGAAAGCGAGGAGAAAATCAGTTCCAGAATGACACATAATCCACTACATTATTTATTCTATGTCTATTATTTGTTTGGCTAAGGAAGAGGGATTAAAGGGAAATAGAGAGAAAAGGAAAATAGGGGTAAGAGGGGGTAAAAGAGAGAAGAAACCATCATGTACATGTGAATACATGTGTGTAAGTATATTTTGAAGCTTATTTTTGATTCTGGAGGTAATAAGGAAAAACTAGAGTTCAACGAGTTGACAAAGCATTATTAGTCAGATTCCCCACTCAAGGCATAGTATTTCGGCAAAGTGCTGAACAGGACAGATTGAGTGGAGAGAGAACTAAGAGGGACACAATCAAGAAGTTATTATAATAGGCTACCCAAGGCATATATAATAATGCTGTTACTACATGTGAAATTTAACAACCTCGATTTGTTCTTATTTGCATAATGAATTGCTAGTGTTTAAGTTTGTGATAAAAAAAGAAAAGGAGAAAACTTTGCATGATACTGCACAAAAAAGTTCCTTCAGCTATAAAACTGGAGGGTTGGTACAGCTCATGTGAAAAGGGTCTCTAAAATTCTATGAATCCTATACCTAAGCTTTTACTTAACTATGCCCAACTTTTCATCCAGCAATACCACCAATGAGATCAAAGAAAGAGGGAAAAATTCGCTATGCAAGGAAAATATTTATAATATACCATTTTTTTGTATAAGCACAAAACTAGACTCTAAGATGATGCTCATTGTTTGAGGGATGTCTTAATGAAACTATAAATCAACGTGGAAGAACATTAGAGTGCTGTTAAAGAATGAAAGAAATAATTTCAGAGAAACCTGGGAAGATTTAATGAACTGTTACACAACAGAGAATGCAGAACAATGGGAAAACACAGAAAAATAACACAGTTTTATACAAACTCCTTTCCAAGACCAAGGTACTCTGATTAATATAATGACCCTCTGCCACAAACAGTTTAGTTGATGGACTCAGGGTGCAAAATAAGATACATTTATATTTGGACAAGATCAACATGGGATTTTGTTTTTCTTAACCATACATTTGTTTGTTTGTTTGGTTTTTTGTTGTTGTTATTGTTTTTATTTATTAATACTTTTTATTTGCAAAACATATGTATGGGTAATTCCCAAACATTAACCCTTATAAAGCTTTCTGTTACAAATTTTTCCCCCCTACTCCCCACCCCTCCCCTAGATGGCAGGATATCCACTACATGATAATTATGCTTAACCATACATTTGAGACATAGTTTTGTTTTTCTTTATTTTTTAATTGGAAGGTGGGAAAGACTAAGAGGAGGTATAGATTAGTAATCAAAAATAAAGTGAAAATTTAATTTTAAAAATTATTTTGATTATACTTTGGGTATACTTTAATTAACATTCTTAAAGTAATCCAGATACTAACTTAGTATCTGCCATGGGCAGGTAGGTGATGGCTCAGTGGTTAGAATGACACAACTGGAGTCAAGAAGACTCACCTTCTTTATGCATCAAATCTGGCCTCAGATACTCACTAGATATGTAACACTGGGCAAGTTCCTTAAACCTATTTGCCTCAGTCTTCTCATCCGTCAAATAAGCTGGAGAAGAAAATGATAAACTGCAGTATCTTTGACAAGAAAAGACCAAATGGAGTCACAAAGAGTCAAATATAACTAAACAACAATAAAGCACCTTACTCAATTAAGAAAATTTATGGATGTAGAAATGGCTCAAATAGGTTTAAAAAAATTATTCAAAACCTTAAAAGCTCTGGCAGAATCTATCCTTTGTGCATCATTTCAAGTTACTTTACTGTAGTCTCTCTAGACATATAATATGAATGTAATTCTCATCTTGCCCCCCCCCCCCAAAAAAAAGACTTCCTGGTTTTTCTTGATAATAATTAAAGAAAGGCCAGCTAAATGGTGCAAGATAAAGCACTGGCCCTGGAGTCAAGAGGATAATAATTAAGAAAAAGAAAAGTGGCATAAAGGAGAAAGAAAGTAAAACAACATGCTCCACAGCTTCCCCTGGGGGATAAAAATGTCAAATGTAGGCTTTAAATACTTGATTCACTGCCCTAGAATTCTGAATGTTGTATAACCATACAATACAAAATACAGTTGTAGACATTACGAGTAAGAATGGATGAATTCCAGAATCCATGATTGTTACTTATACTTACATTGCAAAACAAATTTTAAGGAAATCGATGTATCAAAGATTTTATTTTTATTTATTTATTTTTCTTTATTAAAGCTTTTTATTTGCAAAACATATGTATGGGTAATTCTTCAACACTGACCCTTACACAAAGCTTTCCATTACAAATTTTCCCCCCGACTCCCCTAGATGTCAGGAAGTCTACTACATGTTAATTATATTAAAATACTTGATAACTCGAATAGATGTATACATATTTCCATACTTATCTTGCTGTTCAAGAACAGCCATATGTACATGAAGAAAAAAATTACTGAAAAAGGAAACACAATGCAAGCAAATATTGATAGAGAGCATGAACATGACATGTTGTGTAGTGGATATCCTGCCATTTAGGGGAGGGTTGGGGAGTAGGGGGGAAAAATTTGTAACAGAAAGCTTTGTAAGGATTAATGTTGAAGAATTACCCATACATATGTTTTGCAAATAAAAAGTATTAATAAATTAAAAAAAAAAAAAGAAAAAGAAAATGACATGTTGTAGTCCATATCTCATATCCCTCTCTCTGGGTATATATGGCTTTCTTCACTGAACACTTGGAACTGGTTTGAAACATTTCATTGTTGGAGAGAGCCATGTCCATCAGAATTAATCATCATATAGTCTTGTTGTTGCCATGTATAATGATCTCCTGGTTCTGCTCATTTCACTCAGCATCAGTTCATTCATGCAAGTCTCTCCAGGCCTCTCTGAAATCATCCTCTGGTCGTTTGGTACAGAATAATAATATTCCATAACATTCATATACCACAATTTATTCAACCATTCTCCAATTGATGGGCATCCATTCAGTTTCCAGCCACTACAAAAAGGGCTGCCACAAACATTCTTGCACATGTGGGGCCCTTTCCTTCCTTTAAGATCACTTTGGGATATAGGCCCAATAGAAACTCTGCTATGACAAAAGAATATACATTGTTTGATCACTTTTTGAGCATAGTTCCAGATTGCTCTCCAGAATGGTTGGATCCGTTCACAGTTCCACCAACAATGTATCAGTGTCCCAGTTTTCCCACATCCCCTCCAACATTCATCGTTATCTTTTCCTGTCATCTTAGCCAATCTGACAGGTGTGTAGTGGTACCTCAGAGTTGTCTTAATTTGCATTTCTCTGATCAATAATGATTTGGAGCAATTTTTCATATGACTAGAAATGGTTTTAATTTCTTCATCTGAAAATTGTCTGTTCATATCCTTTGACCATTTATCTATTGGAGAGTGGCTTGAATTCTTATAAATGAGACAATTTTCTATATATTGAAATATATATACATATTTCAATATTTCTATATATCTATATATATGAGGCCTTTATCAGAACCCTTAAATGTAAAGATGATTTCCCAATTTGTTGCTTCCCTCCTAATCTTGTCTGCATTAGTTTTGTTTGTACAAAAACTTTTTAACTTAATTCAGTTAAAAGTTCCAGATCTTCTTTGGACATAAATTTATTCCATCTCCACAGATCTGAGAGGTAAACTATTCTATGTTCCTCTAATTTGCTTATAATATCACTCTTTATATCTAGATCATGAACCCATTTAGATCTTATCTTGGTATGTGATGTTAGGTGTGGGTCCAGCCCTAATTTCTTCCACACTAGTTTCCAATTTTCCCAGCAGTTTTTGCCAGATAGTAAGTACTTATCCCAAAAGCTGGGGTCTTTGGGTTTACACACACTAAATTGCTATAATTATTGCCTAGTTTGTCCTGTGATCCTATCCTATGCTACTGATCGACTACTCTATTTCTCAGCCAGTACCAAATGGTTTTGATGACTGCTGCTTTATAATATAGTTTTAGATCTGGTACAGCAAGGCCACTTAAAGATTTTACTTTTAAAAAAACCATCAAGATACTGAAATTATACATGGAAAAAGATATGCTGTTTGATATTCCTTATCACCATTTTCATTTATTCCTCTCATGGCCAAAACCTTAATTATTACCTCCTAAGCTGTATCTACTAATTTTAGAGGAAGTAGCTCCTTCAAACATCACTATGTAAAAGAAGTCTTTCATACTCACCCAGATTTCCAACTAGATCAGGGATATTCAAACTTTTAAAACCATCTTCCTGTTTTGAGGCACTAACCATTATGAAACTATTCACTTACAAGTAATGATGAACAAAAGAAATTATATTTTTTATAAATTGTTATAAAAATTTACATATTCTTATATATATAAAATACAACTGAAGCAAAAAAAATTTAATACTGAAAGATGAAATAATATTTCATGTAAGAGTCAATGAGAAATCACTATAGGAGAGTAATATGTCAGACTTGTTCTTTAGGAAAGTAAATTTAGTACCACTGTTAAAAAATGGGTTGGAGAACAGACTTGAAACAGGGAGACTTTAATGACAATATTCTAGAAGAAAGGTGATAAGGGCCAAAACTGAGATGGTGGTGGCTATGTATGGAAAGAGAAGGTGACTGATGCAAAAGATGTTATGGTGGGAGAAACGACAAGATCTGGTAACTTAACTGGATAGAAGGAAGATTTCTTCCCACAGACTAGAGTAGTTCTTAACCAAGGTCTACAAAATTGTTTTGAAAAATAATTTAATAACCATTGATTTCCTTTGCAATGCTATGTATTTTATTGTATAAGCAAATAATCTGGGAAGTTTACATATGCTTCAGAGTGGTAAAAGGCCCATGACACAAAAGAGAAACATTATGAGGATAGAGGTTAAGCATAGTGAAGGGAGGTAGGTCATAATGGCCAGGGGAATCAAAGTTGGAGTAAGAAAGGGGCAAGCATTCCAGGATAAGAACATTATAGCTGTGAAAAGAAGTGCTAGAAAGGAGAAAGAGACAGAGACAGACAGAGAGAGACAGACGGTAGGAAGGAGTCACATTATGGAGAGCTTCAAAAGCCAAACGAAGGAGTTTGGATTTGATCCAGATAATGCCAAGGTTAATTTTTTGTTTTTGTTTTGTTTTTTGTTTTTTAATTTTCACAATATATACAGAGACAGTTTTCAACATTCACCCTTGCAAAATTTGTTGTTCCAAATGTTTCTCCCTTCTTTCCCCCCACTCCCCTCCCCTAGACAACAAGTAATACAATATAGCTTAAACATGTGCAATTCTTCTATGCATATTTCCACAAATATCATGCTGCACAAGAGAAATCAGATCAAAAAGGGAAAAAAAAATGAGAAAGAAAAGAAAAAGCAAGTAATTAACAACAACAAAAAAAGTATTGTGATCCACACTCAGTTCCCATAGTCCTCTCTCTAGGTGCAGATGAATATCTTCATCACAAGATTACTGGAACTGACCTGAATTGCCTCAATGTTGGAAAGAGCCACAAACTTCAGAATTGATCATCATATAGTCTTGTTGTTGCTGTGTATAATAATTTCCTGGTCCTGCTCATTTCACTCAGCATCAGTTCATGCAAGTCTCTCCAGGCCTCTCTGAAATCGTGCTGCTGGTCGTTTCTTACAGAACAATAATATTCCATAACATTCATATACCATAATTTGTTCAGCCATTCTTCAACTGATGGGCATCCATTCAGTTTCCAGTTTCTTGCCATTACAAAAAGGGCTGCCACAAATATTCTTGTACATGTGGGTCCTTTTCCTTCCTTTAAGATCTCTTTGCGATATAAGCTCACTAGAAACACTTCTGGGTCAAAGGGTATGCAGTTTGATAACTTTTTGCTTTTTGCTGAGGCAATTGGGGTTAACTGACTTGCCCACGGTCACACAGCTAGGGAATGTTTTTAGTGTCTGAGACCAGATTTGAACTCAGGTCCTCCTGACGTCAGGGCCGGTGCTCTAACTACAGCACCACCTAGCTGCCCCAGTTTGATAACTTTTTGAGCATAATTCCAAATTGCTCTCCAGAATGGTTGGATCCCCAACCATTCTGGAGAGCAACTTGGAACTATGCCCAAAAAGTTGTCAAACTGTGCATACCCTTTGACCCAGCAGTGTTTCTACTGGGCCTATATCCCAAAGAGATCTTAGAGGAGGGAAAGGGACCCACATGTGCAAGAATGTTTGTGGCAGCCCTTTTTGTAGTGGCTAGAAACTGGAAACTGAGTGGATGCCCATCAATTGGAGAATGGCTGAATAAATTATGGTATATGAATGTTATGGAATATTATTGCTCTGTAAGAAACGACCAGCAGGACGATTTCAGAGAGGCCTGGAGAGACTTGCATGAACTGATGCTGAGTGAAACGACCAGAACCAGGAGATCATCATACACAGCAACAACAGTATTACATGATGATCAATTCTGATGGACATGGCTCTCTGCAACAAAGAATTGTCTCAAACCAGTTCCAATTGTTCACTGAAGAAAACCATATACACCCAGAGAGAGGGAAATGAAATATGGACCACAACGTAACATTTTCATGATCTCTATTGACTTTTGTTTGCATTGTGTTGCCTTTCTCTGATTCTTTTTTTTTTCTTGTAGATAGGATTTTTCTTGCATAACTTCTCAAGCATTTCAACATTATTAGCATATAGTGGACTTCCTGCCATCTAGGGGAGGGGAGGGGACTGGGGGTAAAATTTGTAATGGAAAGCTTTGTAAAGATCAGTGTTGGGGAACTACCCATACATATGTTATACAAATAAAAAGCTTTAATAAAAAAAAAAAAAAAAGGCAAAAAAAAACGGTTGGATCCATTCACAGTTCCACCAACAATGTATCAGTGTCCCCGTTTTCCAACATCCCCTCCAACAGTCATCATAATCTTTTTCTGTCATTTTAGCAAATCAGAGGTGTAAGGTTAGTATCTCAGAGTTGCTTTAATGTGCAATTCTCTGATCAAAAGTGATTTAGGGCATTTTTTCATATGACTAGAAATAACTAATTTTTATAAATTTATCAATTGAAGAATGGCTTATATTCTTATAAATTTGAGTCAATTTTCTATATAGTTTTAAAATGAGGTCTTTATCAAAACCCTTGGATGTAAAAAATTTTTTCCTGGTTTTCTTCTTTCCTGCTAATCTTGGCTGCACTGGTTTTGTTTGTATAAAAACTTTTAAACTTAATATAATCAGAATTATCTGTTTTGCATTCCATAATGAACTATAGTTCTTCTTTGGTCACAAATTTCTTCTCCACAGATTTGAGAGACAGACTATTCTTTGTTCTTTTGAATTTAATGCCTAAGTTCTGATAAGGTGTACAACTGATTGTATGTTATTTTTTTTTTCCATTACAGCTTTTTATTTTCAAAACATATGCACGGATAACACTGACCCTAACAGAACTTTGTGTTCCAAATTTTCCCCTTCTTCCCTCCCACACCCTCCCCTAGATGCAAGTAATCCATGTTAAAATATGTTAAATCCAATATATGTATACATATTCATACAATAATCTTGCTGCACAAGAAAAAAGAGAACAAAAATGAGAAAGAAAATGAAATGCATTGCTTCTATTTGTAAGAAAACAAGGTTGCATGTTCAGTTCCTACAGGGCAATTTCTGTTTACACAAAAAGGAGGGAAATTTTGTGAAGCAGTCTTTCTGGCTAGTAGTCCCACTATCAAATCAAACCAAATCAGACCAAACTAAGAGGTATAAGTTGCAGGAAAGTATCCTGGAATTAAAAGGGATCTAATGTATTTCCTCACAAATCTTGTAAGTATGAGATGTCAAAAAGTAGAATGTACTGCTTCTTGAGACCAAGCTCCCAAATAAATATAATCACATAAAAGGGATTCCTATTCAAAAACTGAATAAAAATTCCTTTCTGATACTCTATGATTTTATTTGTGATTCACCAAATCACTTAATTTAGATTAAGTACAAGAAAGAAATGTAAGATGAAATATTAGAATGGCTAGTTCATAATTCCCAAACATCAATACAAATCCACCTCACATCCATCAGATTGGCAAAACTGACCCTTCTTCTCGAAAAAAAGAGGAAATTACAAAAATGGAAATTGTTTGATGGAGTACAACAAAGTAAAGCTTTCACGCATTTAATGATGAAGGTGTGCGAACCAGAATATTCATTTTTTTTTGGGGGGGGGAGAATTAGAATTGTGGCTCAAATGTAAACTAAACAATGTATAAGCAAATACCACTACTAATAGACAATTATCACAAAAAGAACAAAGAATGAAAAAAAAAGTCCAATATACGAGACAAATGACTGAAGTATTAATTTCTCATAGAAAGGCTGAATCAATATATAATAATAATGATATACCACCTAAAATAAAATTGCTAGTGTCATTTCTGGGTCTGTATCCCAATGAAATCATAAAGAAGGGAAAAAGATCCACATGTGCAGAAATATTTGTAGCAGCTCTTTTTGTGATAGAAAAGTATTGGAAAATGAGTAATGCCCATGAATTGTGGAATGACTGAATAAAATGTGATATATGAAGGTAAAGGAATATTATTGTTCTATAAAAAATGATAATCAAGCTGATTTTGGGAAGGTCTGGAAAGATTTACATAAACTTATGTAAAACTCTTATGCTGAGACAAACAAGCAGAACCAGGAATACATTGCACATTCTTGCTGTTCTTGTGTACAATGACAGATTATGAAAGACTTGGTATTTCTCAGTGGTTCAGTGATCTAAAGCAATTCCAATTGACTTTGGACAGAAAATGCCATCAGCATCCAGAAAAAGAACTAAGGAGACTGAATATAAATCAGCACATGACATGTTCACTTCTTTTTTCTGTTTTTTTTTCCTCTCCCATGGTTTTTCCCTTTTGCTCTGATTTTTCTCTCCCAACATGATTTATAAAACAATGTGTGCTCAGAAAAAATAATTAAAAATAAATAAAACTCATAGGGGGGCAGCTAGGTGGCACAGTGGATAGAGCAGCAGCCCTGAAGTCGGGAGGACCTGAGTTCAAATCTGGTCTCAGACACTTAACATTCACTAGCTGTGTGACCCTGGGCAAGTCACTTAACCTCAATTGCCTCAACAAAAAGCAAAACAACAACAACAAAAAAAAAAAAACACTCAGGGAAAAATTAATAAAATGCATATGTTAGCAAAAAGATCAAGAATTTAAAGGGAAAGAATGAAGAAAAGGAAGGAGAAGGAAGGGGACCAATAAACATCACATCACAAATTATACTTCAAAGCAGTGATTTTGAAAACAACAAAGATAAGTATATAACATGAAAAGGAATTGAGGAGGAGCCTAATGCACCAGTTATTGAGAGATGGGTTGAGTGACTTGCCCAGGGTCACACAGCTAGGAAATGTTAAGTGTCTGAGAACATTTGAACTCAGGTCCTCCTGACTTCAGAGCTGGTGCTCTATCCACTGAGCCACCTAGCTGCCTTCTGGTGTTTTTTCAATAAAAATCACCATAATTTCAAAAGTGTTTCTTCTACTTCTCATCCCAGAGCATTATCCCATTAAAAAAAAAAAACCACCCAAAAAAAAAAATTATATTAAAGATTATAAAAAAGAAAAGGAAAAAAATTAAATAAAACTGATAACAACAGCAAAAAGTTTCTGAAAATGTGTGACACACAGAACTCATGGTCCTGTCACGACTTCCCAAAGATGGGGTGGGAGTGTCTTGTCAAATGTATTTGAGTTATATTTATTCATTATAATTTTCACTATTGGTTATTTTTGTGGTTGTTCCTTCCACTTATATTTTATAATAGTTTAAAGTATTTTTCCTTGATTTTGCTTGTTTTACTGTTCTCAGTTCATATACACCTTCCCATGTTTCTTTGTATTTATCACAAGTAATTTCTTAGAATAAAGTAATACTCTCTTATATTCATATCTATCATAATTTGTTTCCCTATTCCCTTGTCAACGACTATCTACTTTGTTCCCAATTCTTTGCTACTGCAAAAACTGTTGTGATGAATATTTTGATGACTATACAGATTTTCTTCTTGTCAATTTCTTCCTGGTGGTATAAGCCAAATCTCTGAGTCAATCTCTGGAATACAGACATGTTTATCACTTTATTTGCACAATTCCAAGTTGACAAAATGTTGGGGCAAAATTCATAGCTCTTCACAAATAATGCACTAGATTTTTTTTGAGACTACAAGATGTCCCAGTGCAATGATGTCAAATTCAAGAGAAATAGGGGGACAACTAAACCATATATATGTAAGGGTCCCTGTTGACCACATGCTGATTCAAGTTTTAAAACATAATGTTATTGATATTTTACTGTACTATTAGTTCCTGAAATATTTTCCAGCAAATCTGACTTATGTAGCATCTGGAATCTTCAGGACTACAATTTTCTCATATCTGTTCCAGTTGGTTATAGCGTTCTCAATTGTGCTGAAATCTGGCCTCAGACACTTAACTCTGAGCCCAAGAAGAGGTCATGTGTTAACCTCTGTTCCTCTCAGTTTCCTCAACTCTAATGTGGGGATAATAATAGCACTTACCTACCAGGATGTCACGAAAATAAAACAAAATAATGTGTGTAAAGTGCTCAGAACATTGCCTGCACTCTTACAATCTACCCACCACCCCCTCCATTACTGACTACTGTACCCATCTTTTGAGATCTTTGTCAATTTACAAGGCATAAGATAAAACCTCAGGGTTGTTTTAATCTGCATTTCCTTTATTGTTAGTGATTTGGAGAAATTTTCATATGGTTAATAGTTCCAATTCTTTTGGGAACTATTTGTTAATATTATTTAACTACTTATCAGAAATTGCTTTTCACTTTTTTATTTATGATATGTGAGTGCATATATAAAAAACTGCGTGTAAGGACATACCCTTCTGTTAATTGTTTATATACACATTTTAGATACCAAATAGCTATCAGACAAATTTGATACACATTCTCCCCCCCCATTAAACTTAGTTCCCTTTTTAATCCTAAATTTTAATTTTGCCTCCACAGAAAATTTTCAGTTTCTTATAATCACTTATATATTTTATATTCCATAACTGCCTCTTTTCAAGTACTTGTAATAGCTCATTTTCTAAATACATGCAAAGATAGTTTTCAATGTTCACCCTTACAAAACCCTGTTCCAAATTTTTCTTCCTTCCTTTCCTCCCAGCCTTCCAAGACAGCAAATGATCCCATATATGTTAAACATGTGCAATTCTTCTATATATATTTCCACATTTATTATGTTGCACAAGAAAAATCAAAGAGGGAAAAAATGAGGGGGGAAAAAAAAAGCAAGCAAGCAAACAAGAACAAAAAAGGTTAAAAATACTATGTTGTGATCTACATTCACTCTCCATAGTCGAGTAAGATCTTTGAAAACAAATGTAAAAAAAAAATAATTGTTTAAATGTAACAAGGGGAAATATTAAATATTTTTAAAAAAAAATCAGAGTATAATCTTTAATATTAAAGTCCCATATCCACTGAGAATTTATTACATAACATTTTGAAGCCAATTTGCTTTTTAGTTTCTCCGTAAGTTTTTAATAAATGACTCAATGAAAGACTAGATAAATAACCAAACAAATAAAAAGAGCTCTCTCCTCAGTAAATTATAATTAATGGTCAGTTGAATAGTGCATTTTTGAATTCTATCAGTTATGATTCTCCATTAGCGAGGCTACTCCATTGATCTATCCTTCTACTTTTTAAATAATACCAAATGGTTTTGATGACTAATCTGATAACATTTTATGTAAAACATATGAATTATTATTCAAGAATTTTATTGGTTTGTAGTTTTCCTTTTGGGCTTTCTTCCTAGGTTTAAGTATCTAAATTTATATTTCTCATTTTAAAAAATCTGATAGAATGCTTTTTTCCCCAATTTTGGAAAAATGTATGTAATATTACTAGTATTTCTACTTGGTCTTTTTTTCACCTTTTGGTAGTTCCCGTACAGCTAATTCTATTTCCTTTTCTAAGATTGGATTATTTGGTATTTGGATAGTTGTGGTAGTTTAAATTTCTAAAAACAGTTCAGTTTCTTTTATGTTCTCATTTTTTGTTATCATATATAAATATATATGTGTGTGTGTACGCATACTAAGTTCTGATCATTTTTTTATCTTTTACACAACATTCTTTTGTAATATCACTTTGAGCCTTTCCTATTGTTTAATTTTTTATACTCTTGAATTATATTGACTACATTTTATTAGTCTTTTCAAAGAACCAATTTTTAATTGATCACTTGAGACTTGTTTATATGTTGAGTTTCTAATTTTTGTAAAATGCCTACTTAGTTCATTAATGTTTTTCTATTTTTTTCATATATGCTTATAGCAAAAAAGCTTTTTTCCTTGAGGACTATGTCAGTGGTGATATAGAATGTTCTTTATTTCATCATTATCTTTTACAGAATTAGTAATTCTTTCTATGTTCTTTGACCTGCTCATTATTTAGGAATTCACTGTTAATTTTCTAGCAGTCTCCATCTTGTTTGTGCTCCCTGCACTGATCACTATTTTGATTATAACATTGTTTTCAAATGACTGTGAAGACCAGCTCTCAGAAATGTGGCTGACAGTCTCTGCACAACAGACACACAATCTCCCATTCACTATACCTGAATTCAAAACCTTTCTAGGTTTATAAAACTAGTCAGGACTTAAGTAACCTTCATGCCTTAATGAGACATAAAAGGAAGACTTCATCAGAGGAAAACATTCATAAAAACTACCAATTACCTTTTTCCCAGTTTGTTTCTCCACCATGTCGTTGCTGAGAGAGAAATCTTCTAACTGTGGTGCTTTAGAACACCCACCCTTGGGCATCGTTCTGCTTTCCTTACTTGATCTTCATTTATGCTGCCATCGCTTCGTCATCAACCGTCTGTTCAAAGCAAGAAAGAAAATGTTTAAATAGCTTTCAGACCTTTACCTCCAATAGCCACAAAATCTGCTAGTCTCATGCTGGATTAAAAACAATCAATAATAATTTACACAACAGAATTTGAAAATGAACATAACCAGTATTTGCTAAGCTAAAATACCTAAAGAGAAAATTATAAGCAAGACTGTGACTATGACAGAGAAACCTCTATGGAGAATCTAGTGCCGACAACACTAAGTCAAGGCTTAACTTTACTTGGCCTTATCTCAAAAAAGGTTAAAAGTGGTTATGATTATTAGAAATCAGCAAGGGGCCTATCAGATCAGAAGGGGATAAATCCATGGGCATTTAGTCATGACGTGCCTATCAGCAGGAGTTATTTCGTATGATTTGCTCCTTTATATAAGTGGTCTCCAAACCAATTACCCAAAAGATCCTTGTGTCCATCTCAAATTCCTCTCCATTATTTCCCTCTATTCCCAACTCTCTTTGTTCCAATACAGAGTAAGGCTAAATCCACTTGGCTGTAATGTATTGAAAGGATTTTACAAAGCAAAGAAAGTGGGTTCTGGTTATGGATCTGTCTTGGGTTAAGTTAATTCTCTGGACCTTGAGTGGATTTCTAAAGCTGCCTTGGCTCCAATGTACTACAGACTGGGAGAGAGGTCAACAGACAAGCTCCAGTCAAGGTCATCTTTTCCCTGACATTGCTACAGCTCCTGCCCTGCCCTCCCACAGACATTCCCAGATGCACCACTGGGGTCCAGCCAAGCTTTTGCCTCTACTACTAGGTGACAATCTAGCCCAAAGAATGACTGGGGGGAGGGGGAGGAGAGAACAACGTAACTGGGACACTTACAAAGGTATTTACAACTCACATGAAGGGACATGACCTTGTCTGTCCATTTCCAAGAGTCTAGTCAGCAATCTATGGTTCAGAAAGGTCATGTGCTGTGACTTGTAATAGGAAGAACCAAAGGCATGAAGTATCTTCCTATCTTCATTCCAAAAGTCAAATGGCAACTGTTAACTTTTAGCCACCAAACCTCAAACCTATTAAGAACTCATTCCTCAACAGCTGCTATGTACCCTAATACCACTCTGGGAATTCAAGGCTTCAACATTTTTCCCCCCTGAAAAGAACAAAATACAGCCAGAATCAAGGACTATGAAATGAATCCACAGAATGCATCTGAGCAAGCATTGTTGGTGAAAACAAGACAGTGCTGGAGCAGCTCTGCTCCTTCATATGAAAAGGTTAATGACATGTCAATGTGAGCTGGGGCACCTGAACAGCAGTTGTATTTAAAATTGGGGTACACATTCTGGGGATAGTCTTTATTCAAAGAAATCATCTTTCCACAGAAAATTGACTTTTCTAGCCACCAAGATCTCCTATTACTAATTATTAATCTTCCTCTCCTCCAAATAAGAACATTTGGAAAAAGAAATAAATGGAGATGGCCACCTTCACATCTACTGACTCATTACCCTTGGAAAGCTTTTTACTTCATAATGTAAATAAAGTATTGATCTATTTAACCATTTATACAGAATGTTACTGTTACATAATAAAGAACAACTCACAATTCTTATTTCATTTTAAAACTTCAGGTGAAAAGTCTATTGAGTTTAAGTTGTTATTTGAAGAAAGACCATAGGAAAAACAGGATTTTTTTAACAACAAAAATGGTATAATTTGAGTTTCCCATGTCACTTAGTTCCAATTACTCTTTTTTAGAATATTGGCCATAAAGCTCTTTTTACATAAATTTCAATTTCTGTTAACCACAAGAAAATTAGATTTTTTGAATGGGGGGGAAGGGGGAGAAGAGAGAAGAGGAGGGGAAAATCCACAAAGAACTGAACTCCCAAACTTCTATCTTATGTTTATCTGTAGTATTGGAAACAGAAAGCCAAATATATTATGCAACATTATTACATAATCCCTAATTCTTCGATAGAGTAACAAGAGAAAAATGTTTACATTTTGGCAAGTGGCCAAGTACCTTGCTACTAGACTTTAATATCCAGTGAGCAAGCAAAACTCAGGCATTCCCTTTTCTGAAATGGCAGCTGTTCTCAGAGGTATTTTCCCCCCCTTAAATTTAAATTCCATACACAAAAGAAGGAGTTGATCAAGATTAAAAAATAAAGCACCAGTGACTTTGCCCATTAGATCCTCCTTCCCCTGATACAGATCAGAAAACCACTTCATAATTTAGTAGAGGAACTTACTAAATGAAATTGTAGCAGAAGGGGGAAAAAAAATCACCTGATATTTGGATTGTGACCAAATCTAAGTTCATCAGTTTGCTAAGACTTGAATCAACCTGATATACTGGCATCAACCCAAATAAACAAACTACAATAAGGTATCTGAAAATTTCAGGGAAGACTTCATTAAAACTTAACTTTTCTGTAATGTCTTTATTGCTGTTGTGCTCTTTTAAATCCCACTAAAGAATCAGTAGGAAAAAAATCCATTTTATCAATGAGACTGTGAAGTCTCCAGCACAATATAAATTCTAGAGTTAGCTCATAAGATCTTAGGGTTTTTCTTGCTTAGTTTTGGGCTATGAATGGCAAAAACAAAAACAAAACAAACACCAAAAGGTGGGGCTATAGAACTATGCATTGTAGAAGATATTTTTAAACATGTATTTCACATTTTTAGACATAACATTTCTAAATACATGCAGATATATATTAAATGGCATTATGAGAATCAACCAACATCCTTTTAATATTTGTGCTTTTTCTCCAGTCAAACTATGAGACAAGGAGAAAGATATCTCCATTTTAATATATGAAAAAACAAAGGTCCTAAAAGTGCAGGGAAAACAGTGTTGAGTTGGAAATCCTAGTAATTTGGGTTCAAATCCTCCATCTGCCATTTACTTTATTAAATAAATAAGTGATTTAGTAAATCACAAACTCTATGAATTATAATTTTGTTAACAATAAAATGAAAACTAGATATATTCTTGAGATCCTTCCTATCTCTAATCTTCAATCCTAAATTCAATCCCACTCACTTTATGATCCTATTCAGATTATGGCCCAAATCTCTTTGTCCCACCCGGCACTTCCCTTTGAACTCCAGAGCAGCACATGCAAATAATCCATGGACATCTATATTTCCAAATTTTGCTTCTTTACTGCTGAGTGACTAAGTGGCCTTAAGAAAATTTTCAATTTTGAAATCAACTGATTATCTCTAAGTCCAATGTATAATCTATGAGAATAAGAAGAACCATAAAATGTTGTTGGAATGCCTACACAGGAGTGGGAAAGGCTAAGACCAAATTTCCTATCAGGAAGATCCTAGAAGGATGACAAAGGAGCAGGTCACTTCTTCCTCCCTCACACTCAACCTTTAAAAAAATGGAGATAATATTTCCTAGTGTTGAATTAAGTACTTAAATGACATAAATAGCTGAATTCCTCCAATAGGACTTTCTTTATGCCACCTCTGAGTCCTCAAGACCTCAAATGCTCTGGCCCCTCACTTCCATCTGCCCTTCTCAACCCATAACTAGAGTTCATGCTGTTCCCCTCTCATCTTTCTTCATCCTTTTTTCATTTCATCCTTCATCCTCATCATTTACATGTTGACTCCAAAATTAGAATGTGAGCTCCTTGAAGTCAGGTAAGATTTTGCTAGTCCTTTCTTTGTATCCCCAATGTTCAACATAGTTCCAGACACATAGCACCAAACTTAAAAAATGCTTTAAGACTTATGAAGTGTCAATAGTTGTTATAATTAAAAGTTGTTTCATGTATTGTTTTTCATTAGTTTTTTTTAATTTTTAAAAATATTTTCTCCAATAACACATAAAAACAATTTCAACATTCTTTTTAAAATTTTGAATTCCAAATTCTTTCCCTTTCTACCCTCTCTCAAGATGATAAACAATTTAATATAGATGATAAATGTGCAATAATGCAAATCACATTTCCACATTAGTCATGTTGTAAAAGAAGCAGCAGATGCCCATTCAAAAAAACAAAAACAAAAAATCTACCACCAATACCCCCCTCAAAAGAACATGAAAAATCGTATGTTTCAGTCTGTATTCAGACTCCATCAGTTCTTTCTGCAGATATATTTTTTTTTCCATTATGAGAATTTGACATTTTCCTGGATCACTGTATTTCTGAGGAGAACTAAGTGGTTCCCAATTGATCATCATACAATGTTCCTGTTGTTCTGTATAATATTCTCCTGGTTCTGTCCATTTCACTTTGCATCAGTTCATTTAAGTTTTTTCAGGTTTTTTTCTGAAATCATCCTGCTCATCATTTCTTATAACACAATGGTATTATTCCACTACAATTACATACCACAACTTCTTTACCATTCCCCAATTAATGGACAACTCTTGAATTTTCAACTGTATATATGTGCCTACATGCATTTTTACAAATAGGTCTTTCTCTCTCCTTCTTTTAGAGTTCTTTGGAAAACATACCTGGTACTAGTATTGCTAAATCAAAGGGCATACACAATTTGAGAACCCTTGGGGCACAGTTCCAAAATGCTCTCTAGAAGGACGGATCAGTTCACAATTCCATCAACAGTATTATCAGTGTCCCAATTTTCCCACATCCCCTCCAACATCTATCATTTACCTTTTCTGTCATATTAGTCAATCTGATAGGTATGAGGTATAATTAATACACATTTAGGACATTTTTCATATGACTATAGATAAATTAGATCTGAAAATTAGGTTCTTCTTTGATCATTTATCAATGGGGGGAAGAGGTTGAGGAGGGGAGAATGACTTTTATTCTTATAAATTTGACTAAGTTCTCCATATACTTGAGAAATGACGCCTTTATGAGAGGCACTTCCTGTTTAAAAAGAAATGTTTCCCCTAAAATTTCTGTTGTCCTTATATTTGGTTGCATTGGTTTTGTTTGTACAAAATCTTTTTAATTTAATATAATCAAAATTATCCATTCTGTCTCTCTTATAAATTCTTCCCTTCTCCATAGATCTGTCAAATAAATTACTCCTTATAGTTTTTTAATGTTATCCTGTTTACGTCTAAATCCGTTTTTATTTAAACAAGAATTTCTTAACTATTATAAAAAGAAGCAAACCACTGCCCCAATACAAGAAGAGTTTACAATTTAATGTCGGTGATAGCACTCAAACAAATATATAAAAGCAAATGACACACATAATGAATGGGAAATTGACAAGAGGGAAGGCACTAGAGAGTTACTGTCCAGACCTGCTTGAAGATTTCTAAGAAGGAGAAACCTATCACTAATCCTGGAGGTAGCATATTCTACTTTTGGACATCTCTAATTTTAGTGCTTCCTGACAACAAATCTAAATTTAGCCTGTGCTACCCCACCCATGGTTCTTACTTCTGCCCTCAATAGCCCAAGAGAACAAGTTTAACCTGTCCTCCACAGCACCCTCTGTACAAAGCTATCAAATTCCTCCTAAATCTTCTCTTCTCCAAGCTTTTAAAAGTATATATATATATATATATATATATATCCATTCTTCTAAGTCATACTTCTGGATCATAGACTTGACTCTTCCCCATGCAGGCTGCCTAACTGAATACTGAGGTTTAACACTAGGTTCTTAGTGGTGCTCATCATTTCCTTTGCAGACTGACATTATTCCTGGAAGCTGTTTACTTCTTAAGGAAACCCCAAGGTAGCATTGCCTTTTTTGGATGCCTATTCACACTGCCTCCTCCTAAACTTGAACTGCACTAAAGCACCCAGATCTTCTTCAAAACAACTGCTATCTATCCATGATTGGATATTGGATATTTGCACAGTTGATTTTTTTGTATCCAATTGAGAGACTTTACATTTATTCCTATTAAATTTCATCCTCCTAAATTTAGTCTCAATGCCTTTTTTAGCTTGTCAAAATCCTTTTGGATTATAAACTTTCCAGGGTTACTTTTCATATCATTATCTACATATTTGATGAATATGCCATCTATGTTTTATCCAAGTCACTATTAGCAATGTTAAGCAGCAAACAGCGAAACCAAGATTTGTATGATAATTATATAGAGACCTCTAGCCACCCTAAAATTTAACCATTAACAACTGGCTGCTCAGTTGTTTATTTCCTTTCCGACTCTTCACTACCCCCATTTGGGGTGTTCTTAGCAATGATACTAGAAGGATTTGCTATTTCCTTCTCCAGCTCATCTTACAGATGAGGAAACTGAGGCAAACAGGGTTAAGTGACTTGCCAAGGGTCACACTGCTAGGAAGTGTCTGAGGCCAGATTTGAACTTAGGAAGATGAGTCTTCCTGACTCTAGTATGACACTCAATCTATTGTATCACGCAGCTGCCCTCATTACCTTCAGCCTTTGAATTTTTTTACACTGAATACATCTGATGTTTTTATTACTTTTATTATTTTAAAATCATATCAAACAGTAAAGCCTCTGAAGGTGTTACCAGAGCTAAGTCAAAAGTCAATAAATGTTTATTTAATGCTTATTATATGCTAATCTCTAGAAATATAAATATGAAGGGGGGGAGACAATCTAATGAACACACACACAAAGGAGAAACCAAGGGGGAAAAATATGGGGGATAACGTACATAATAGGCAGGGAGCATAGTAGAGATTACAAAATAATGCAGAGACAACTGAAAAATGAGAAGTTTGAGCTAAGTCCCTTCCTTAAAGGGAGGTTTGGGAGTCCACGGTTCTATTCTCTAATTAGACGAACAGAGGGTAGTGATGAGGTGGAATTCCAAAACTGTTTATCAGTGTACTGTTTTCCCAATAAGCTTCCTGGGACATAGAAGAGAAATCCCAATGTGGGACAGTCAGCACCTGGATGGATAAATGTTTATTGATTGTCTAACAATCCATCCATTGTCACTCATTCTTTTCCATAGGAGTGGGAGATTCTTTGTGAAAAGTCAAACTAAAAAAATTTTCAGATAATGAAAATAAAACTATTTCTAGTCTTCCAAATCACTTTGATCAGAGAAATGCAAATTAAGACAACTCTGAAATACCACTACACACCTGTCAGATTGGCTAAGATGACAGGAAAAGATAATGATGAATGTTGGAGGGGATGAGAGAAAACTGGGACACTGATACATTGTTGGTGGAACTGTGAATGGATCCAACCATTCTGGAGAGCAATTTGGAACTATGCTCAAAAAGTGATCAAACTGTGCATGCCCTTTGACCCAACAGTGTTTCTATTGAGCTTATATCCCAAAGAGATCTTAAAGGAGGGAAAGGGACCCACATGTGCAAGAATGTTTGTGGCAGCCCTTTTTGTAGTGGCTAGAAACTGGAAACTGAATGGATGCCCATCAATTGGAGAATGGCTGAATAAATTATGGTATATGAATATTATGGAATATTATTGTTCTGTAAGAAATGACCAGCAGGACGATTTCAGAGAGGCCTGGAGAGACTTGCATGAGGGGGGCAGAGCCAAGTTGGCGGAGTAAAGATGCTGACTCTGTTTCCTCCTCCGATCTTCTCTCAAATCAAATCTCAAATCAAACTGATCTTCAAGGCAACGAATCCAGAAATATTTGGACAGTGCTTCCAGTTACCTCTGAAGAACTTCATATCAGGTCTGTTTAACTTGGGCAGAGGGATAAACAGTTTACCCAGAAGTGAGGGTGGAACTCAGCTCAGCAGAAACTCCAAACTCTAAACAACTGGAGTTTATTTGAGGCACTCGGGACACTCTGCCCTGATTGGGGGCAGTTGTTCTGGCAGACTTGCCTTGTTTAAGGAGTAATTCGGACTTGGTCCTAGCCCCCACCGGCACAACACCTTAAGTTAATTCTCGGAATTGCCCCAGGGCAAAGTACCTCAGCCGCCACTTTCTAGCCTTAAACAGACCTCCACACCGTCTTAAAAAAATGAAGAAGCAAAAGAGAGACTTGCATGAACTGATACTGAGCGAAGTGAGTAGAACCAGGAGACACAGGGCAACAACAAGACTATATGATGACCAATTCTTATGGTCATGGCTCTCTTCAACAATGAAATATCTCAAACCAGTTCCAATTGTTCAGTGAAGAAGGCCATATACACACAGACAGAGGGATATGAAATATGGACTACAACATATCATTTTCATGCTCTCTATCGATGTTTGCTTGCATTGGGTTTCCTTTTTCAGGTATTTTTTGTTCATGTAGATAAGATTATTCTTGCACAGCAAGATAAGCATGGAAATATGTATACAGCTATTCGACTTGTCAAGTATTTTAATATAATTAACATGTAGTGGACTTCCTGCCATCTAGGGAAGGGGAAGGACTGGGGGGGGGGGGAGATTTATAACGGAAAGCACATGTTATGCAAATAAAAAGCTTTAATTAAAAAAAAAAGAATTCATATGCAATCTGAATAAAAGAGACTGTAAGAGTAGCCACATTAGGGGTAGCATAAACTGAGTTGTGAATTAATTCAATATTTTAACCAAACTCTTATCTATCATATTATAGAAAGAAATGCAGACTATCCCGATTAATGTGACTACAAAATGGGCTATCTTGCGTCTTTGGAAAGACATAACATTAGTTTAGAGAAGTTTGTTTGATATACCTAAAACATAACCTTGTAGTACAAGACATGTGAGTTGAAATTCAATTATAGTTTCTGTGGAGAAGAGGAGATTTATTGATCAAGCCAGACTACAATCCCTATTCTGGGCCTAGTGAAAAGAGATGGTCTGAATATAACAGATAAACTCACCAAATGCTTTATGAGCTTTTAGGATTACTTCCACAGTAATCACCTCACTAATCCTCACTAAAATCCACAAATATTCTGAAGTTTACTTCCTGTTTTCTCTAGCTCCATTGAATACAATGCTATCTTTCTAGATTACAGTTTTTCCTTTACCTCCTAGGGAGAGTAAAGCAAGATATATCTTTTTGTGGATAACAAGTTTGTGGATCATAAACTTCATACATACATACACACACACACACACACACACACACACACACACACACACACACACACACCCCATTCCTAACCTTTCTAAAAGACATAGGTCCCCCCCCCATTAAGATCATGATACGCATCGGTCAAAAAAATTCAACACTACCCTTGAAAATATTACCCTAACTACATCTGAGAAAGTTCATGTTAAAAAATTAACTACGGATACAATTTCCACATAAACTCTATCATACATATAAAAGCAATCTATCTCTCTCAAACTGGACAGAGCTTGTCAAAAAGAATAAAATCAACACAATATTTTAGATCCATAAATGCCTAATGTGGTTTTATATTCTTGGCATTCTTTGTAGTGAGCATTACAGCTCACTTGGCATTCTATTGGTAGTACAGCATTACTAAACCTGATATACAATTAGGTGTAAGTGATAGTGAGATATCAACATCCATCAAAAATAACAGAGGCCCCGCTTCTCACACAATGACATGCTGCCCAGAGCAAAAAACTCAAAAGAAACTCTTAAGCATAGATTTCATAATTTCATATGGAAGGAAACTGAACCAGTCCATTACAATGCTCTGTGGTAGAGTGAACCTCCAAATAATGATAAAATAAATTTTAAAAATTTGGAAGCATTAAAGTTTGCTACCTAATCTAATGCATATTTACCAAACAAAACCTACACCAATGGTCATTTTCACTGGATGTTATAAAAGTTGAACTAACTGAATAGCTCTATTTACATGTGCCAAGATTATTATTTATGCCTTCATAAACAAAGTATTTAATTACTATATTCTCTTCCACCCCCCAATACTGTAGTTACCTAATATTTTAGATGAAGAAAAAAAGCTAGATAAGGAAAAGTCATTCTAACATAATGGGCGTAGGGGAGAACACCAAACATGGACTCAACAAGGTTCTGCCCATACAAATACTGCATATTAAAATTTTCACAAACCAAAAAACCTATTAAGCAAAAAGATGAACATTACTGAAAGTAAATAAATCTGGTCAGGTAGTATTCCATCCTGTCCCCAAGAACTGCTGCTGCTATCACCACCTCTTCTCATCTTTTTGAAGGAATGAAAAAATGCCACAACTACTAATCTTTAAAATCAATATTCTACAAACTGTAATATAGGTGAATCACATCACAGCTTTGATAACTGACATGTATTGTCACAACCAGTTCTCTATACTTTGGATGCTTTGTTCTTTGTAGCTTACAGATTGAGTATTTGAAATATCAACATCTATTTTTCTTGATTCTTTATGAACCAATATCATGAACTGATGATACTATTCAATCTGTGGATAAAGGCCTGGGACTTAGGGACCTGGTACAATTTGCTGTTTGAGTTTTCTAAGATATATATGTCATCTGGGAAAGACAAAGGTAATGCATAATTCTGGTCAAAAGAATTAATGGCTAGCTAAGTCATGTCTAACTAGATTTTTTAAGCAGAGGCTACATTTTTGCAACACATTATGCTATTGACACTTTTCCCATCCTTTCCTTGTATAATCCAAATTTTCATTCAAAGACCTTAAGGATAGCTCTTCTGACATTTTCAGGGACTATAATCTAATGCTGAATTATCATAAACCTTTCAATTTCCACAAAGAAATGTGTATCAGTCATTAATTGACATGTCCTTGGTTGAGTAAATGAGTGTCATTTGATTATTCTCTTATATCTTTTTATTTCAGAGCTATATCCAGATGACAGCCACATTCAGTGGTATACCACAAATCAAAAAGGCATGTGTGTAATGAAGCACTTAACTGTTTGGTGGAGGGATAAACTTAAAAATGACTTGAGACTAGGAGACATATTCAAAGACAAAATAATGGGCCTAAGGACAGGTAATTTCTTAGGCTAAAGAATTTCTTAAATTACCAGAAAGTTAAGAGGGTAAACCTTTATTATTATAGGCTAAGTCAACCAACATTTAATACCCAATATCAAGATAAGGTTGAAATAGGTCGTTAATTTAGGTATAAAAGTTAATAGTATAAGTAAATTAGGAGAAAAGATCTGTGGAAAAGGTAGGAATTTATAGCCAAAGACAATATAGAGATCATTATGGAATGTAAAATGGATGATTTTTATTACTTTGAATTAAAGAGATTTTGTACAAACAAAATCAAAACAGACAAGATTAGAAGGGAAGAAGAAAGTTGAGGGGAAGAGGAGAATTTCTAGTCATTAAAAAAATGCTCTAAATCACTATTAGTTAGAAAATTCAAAGTAACTGAACTCTGGGGTATCACTTCATATCTCTCATATTAGCTAAGATGAAAGGAAAAGATAATGATGAATGTTGGAGATGTGGGAAAACTGGGACACTAATGCATTTTTGGTGGAGTTGTGAAATATTCCAATCATTCTGGAGAACAATCTGGATTTATGCCCAAAGGGCTATCAAACTGTGAATAGCCTTTGACCCAGCAGTGTCACAACACAGTCTATATTCCAAAGAGATCATAAAAAAGAGTTAAGAAGTCACATAGGGAAAAATGTTTGTAGTAGCCCTTTGTGTAGTAGCAAGGAACTGGAAATTGAGTGAATGCACATCAGCTGGGGAATGGCTGAATGGTATATGAATATAATGGAATATTATTATTCTATAAGAAATCATGAACAGGATGATTTC
Source organism: Myrmecobius fasciatus (assembly GCA_023553655.1). NCBI lineage: Eukaryota > Metazoa > Chordata > Mammalia > Dasyuromorphia > Myrmecobiidae > Myrmecobius > Myrmecobius fasciatus. Next base: position 49,609 of record JAJPUD010007635.1, read on the forward strand.
AGAAAAGCCTAGGAAGACTTACATGAACTGGTGCTGAATCAAGTGAGTAGAATCAAGAGAACATTACATATAGCAATAAGATTATGTGATAATCAATTGTGATAGACTTAACCCTTTTGAACAAAGTGGTGATTCAAGGCAATTCCAATAGACTTGTGATGAAAAGAACCATCTGAGTTCAGAGAAAGAATTGGAGACTGAATGTAGATCAAAGGATAGTATTATGACCTTTTGTTGTTATTGTTTACTTCCTTGTTTATCTTTTTTCTCTTATTTTTCCCCTTTTGATTTGATGGTTCTTACATAGCATGACAAATATGGAAATATGTTTAAAAAAATTGTACATGTTTAACTTGTATTGGAATTCTTGCTATCTAGGAAAGGGGAGGGGGGGGAGAGAGAGAGAGAAAACTCTGGAACAAAAGGTTTTGCAGAGATGAATTTTTTTTTTCCAGAGGTGAATATTGAAAACTACCTTTGCATGTATTTGGAAAAATAAAATACTATTTTAAAAAAGATTAAGCCAATTACAGGTCTTCTAGGACCTAGACAATTTGTTAAAGTTTTATATATTAATAAATAATATATATATAATATTATTTAATAATAAATAAAAAATAATAATTAATAAGTGGTTAATATGTTTCAAATAATGTACTAAACATTGGGGGGAAGGGGGGAGAAGGGAAGAGAGAAAGATCATATGACACACACAAAATGAACTCAATGTTCAGTAGACATTTAAAAAAACAATCTGTCTAAAATAGAACTTATCTGCCCCCACTACCAGTAATGTTTTGCCTCCTCTTCTTTCTTCCTTAGCTTCCCTTAAATTCCAGCTAAAACCCCATCTCTTCCAGGAAAAAACTTAATCCCTCTTAATCTACTGCTTTCCCATTGTTATTTCCTATGTATCCTATATACAGTTTGCTGTGTATGTATATGTTTCTGTATATTGTACCCTACCCCTTTAAACTGTAAACTACTTGAGGGCAGGGGTTGTCTTTTGCTTCTTTTTGGATCCCCAGTTTTAGAACCGGGCCTGGCACATAATAGGTGTTAATAAATGTTTATTACCTGTGTCAATTAGTTTTTCCAATCTTTCCTAATAAATTCGGTCAATGTGCTTGCTCTCCAGCCCCATCACCCTTGAAACCACCAGAGCACTCCATGGTTTCTACATAAGGAATGGCTTATCCAAAAAGTTCAGACATGTGGAATAATGAAGTGGAGGGAGGAGGGAAGAAAGGAAGAGAGAAGGAGGAGGGGGAGGAGGAGGAGGAAAGTATGTCAGGGAGAAGCTCTTTGTGTTCCGCTTGTCTGGGGTTTTCAGGAGCCAGAACAGACACTTTTACATATTTCCACTCTAGAGTGGGACCCTGTCCCTTCTTCTCTTGCTTTCCCATGCCTTGACCAGGCTGCAACAATACAGATATTTGGATTGAAAAGAAAAGTGCCTGAAGCCATGGAGAAAATATAAGAATAAGGAAAGAAACTAATATTAAGGAATGCCCCTCCCCCCCGTTAAAACAGAAAAAAAATTATTTCAAAAGTTAATTTTAAGATTTTATTGATCTTTTGGTTTTTTCCCCCATCATCTTTATTTTATTTTTTTTTT
>JAJPUD010007635.1:51326-94407 GCA_023553655.1 Myrmecobius fasciatus
GAGAGAGAGAGAGAGAGAGAGAGAGAGAGAGAGAGAAAGAGAATCAGTTCCCATGAATTCAATGAACACTATGCTGAAAATCCCCAGATCTATCCTGAGTTCCAATCTAATATCACTAATGGTTTCTTAGACATTTGTAACTGGATATCCTAAAAACATCTAAAAACAGAGTCTGAAAAGAGATTCTCATATGTTGCAGAGGGCAGCACCATTCTCTGTCTCCCAGGTTCACAACCTCAATGTCTTCTGTGAGTTTGTTCCACATATAAGTTTTTGTTTCTATTTCCACAATGTGCTATATAATTCTATCTACTCACACAGCAACCACGTAGGATAAAACCTGATCACTTTACACATACATACAAAGGGGAAAGACCAGATTCTTATACATGAGGAAACAATTTTAACAGCTCTTCTTTAATGACAGTCATATATAGTGACTCAGAATTGTGAAAAGAGAAACTAATCATTGTTAACTTAAGTCAGATTATTTTGGTAATGGATTTTAATTGTGAACTGTAAGGATTCTTAAAAAGTGCTCATAAGATTTATAAATATAAGACAAACAAGTCTTTATCCTTTCTCTTATTTTACAGTTATTAAGAAAGAGGAAAAAAAAAACTTGCCCAGAGACACAAAGTAGGTTAATAACCATAAAATATATTAAAATGTAACAACATTATACAAGAAAGGCAATGTGTCATAAAGGCCTTAGCATCAAAGACATACTGGCCTTCTGATTAGGAAAATTCATACCTCTGGTTGCCTCATGCAAACCTCTTCCCAAGTTTTAGATGAAATACAGTTCTATTTTGGAAGGATGGGAGAACATATCTACATTGGGAGTTCCCCATGCCAATGAAATCATTTCTTATTATTATCCAAAGTTCACAACAAATAAAACTGTCACTCAGGATTTTTATCTAAGCCCCTGCTCCAGGAAATCTCTTCTTTCTTGTTTCCTATCTTCCTTGGCTTTTCTTCAACACTTTTTCAAATCTTTTCCTATTTAGCCTTAATGTCTAAACTACATCCAATTAATCTCCCTCTCCCTCTTTTCCTTTCCCTCCTTCCCCCCCCTTTCTCTCTCACACATATCCCTAACACCTAGACCTAGACCTTCCTCAATTTTATTTTTACCTCAATACCTTTTATTGTGATTATTACTCTCATTAATAATGCCTTCTCCATTTGAGAAAAAATAATCAAAAGCCTTCCAGAATTAGTATATATCCCTTACTTTTCCAAACAAGCAGATTTTCCCACCCCAACCAGACTTCTAGCAGCACAAAATGCCAACTTTGCTTTCTCAAACTCAAACATGGCAGAATTCCCCTTACTTAAATGCAAGGTTTGCCAAATGGATATAAAACAAGTCTGATTACTAACAACTAAACTATCCCAAAATAAATATAAAACATCTCATATCTCCTCCCAAAATCTCAGACAGACATGTGCAGGCCACTGTGTAGTAAAATTAGATTGTGAAAAAGGAAATCAACTACCAAGAACTAAGAACACTTTTTAAGCATATTTTAAAAGAAATAATTCTATTTATATATGCAAAGTTTCCACTGTTTTCAGTGTTTCACCTTTGACCTGAAATAAGCAGATTTTTTTTATTTTAATAGCTTTTTATTTTTCCAAATACATGCAAAGATAGTTTTCAACATTCACCTTTACAAAACCTTGCGTTCCAAATTTTTCTCCTCCCCCAATCTCTTCCATTAGACAGTAAGCAATCCAATATGGTTATGTATATGTGATTCTTCTAAACATATATTCATATTTGTCACGCTTCATAAGAAAAATCAGACCAAAAGGTTTAAAAAAAAAAAAACAAGGGGGAAGCAAACAACAAAAAGATGACAATATTATGCTTTGATCCACATTCAGTCTCCATAGTTTTCTCTTTAGATGCAAATGACTCGTTCTATCACAAGTCTACTTGAATTGCACAAGCAGAAATTCTTAAGGGGGGAAAAAAGGTAACCTGCTTGATTTCAAAATTCTTTTTTATCTGGAAGCTTCTTCTGAAACTTACAGACTTTTTAAACTAAAAAACTCAACTTCTGTGATTTTGTTGAGCATCGTGTAAACATATATTAGGAACTAATATATGATACCCAAATTCATAGCATCAGAGATCACCTAATACAAATTTCATCCATTTTACTGTGCTTTTTTTTTTAATCACCTTATTTCTCTGTTCTAAAATTTCTTTCCAGACTTGGCCTCCTCCACCTCCATAAAAATACTTCTTTCAAAAATAAATAGAGGGTAGAAATTAAGCTAGTAATTATCACCACTTAAATCACTGATTTTAAGGCTCCTCTTTCCCCATCCCTTTATTGTTTGTTGTTGTTGTTGTTGTTTTTTTGCTTTTTGCTGAGGCAATTGGGGTTAAGTGACTTGCCCAGGGTCACACAGCTAGGAAGTGTCTGAGACCAGATTTGAACTCAGGTCTTCCTGACTTCAGGGCTGGTCCTCTAACCACTGTACCACCTAGCTGCCCCTCCCCATCCCTTTAAAGAGAATAACCACACTTTTCCATTCAGAAAGGAAATTAATATCAATTGCAGAAAGAAACAGAGAAATTCATTTTTATTTGTCTGTTCAACAATTCAACAAAACATATTCATTAAACAAATACTTTCAAATGCAGGAAACAAAAAGACTAGGAATTGGAAGTGACGAGACAAAACCAAAACCAAAGAACTCTGTGCCTTTTAAGAAATTTATATACTTATATGATGCTAATATAAAAATACCAAAAAGGGAATAAGCATTTATATTAAATGTCAGTTATGTGACAGGCTTTTGCTAAGTACTTTAGAAATATGGTCTCATCTCTAAAAGCCAACAGAAAATTAGAAAAAGACATCACTATAGTATCCCGGGACTAACTCCAATAGTAGACAAGTTGCTGTAGCAGCTATTTACTGCAAGTAAAGTCACTGAAGCAGTTCAAAATAGCAGCAGAGCAAACCAAATTTTGGAATGGACGAGAAAAAGGTTTGCATAGTAGATTACATATTGCATAGTAGATACTGAGTCAACTTCATGTAAAGTCATACACAATGAACAACAATTATCTTGGTGGTCAATGTAACATGCCCACATTTAAGTCTATCTAAAGTACCAACCTTACTGTACCTTCAACTTTATTTTTAATTTTATTGATGCCTTTTTGAGATATAATTACATTCTGACATTTAATGATTGCTCAATGACTAGCAAAGGTCAGGAGAAAAGGTCTTCTATAGAATGACACATTATGGTACAAAAGGAAACAACATTAAACTGAGCTTTCAGAATCTAAACAGATCTGTCTTTCACCTTAGTCATAAATCTCCAATGGGGATTCTCATGAGTCTTAAAAAAAAAAAAAAGCTTTTCATTTTCTAAATATATGCATGGATAATTTTTCTTTTTTATTTGCAAAACATATGTATGGGTAATTCTTCAACATTGACCCATATAAAGCTTTCTGTTACAAATATTTTCCCCCTAGTCCCCACCCCTCCCCTAGATGGCAGGAAATCCACTACAGGTTAATTATGTTAAAATACTTGAAAAATCGAATATATGTATACATATTTCCACACTTACTGTAGTGCAAGAAAAATCGTATCTACAAGGAAAAAAAATCAGAGAAAGGAAACACAATGCAAGCAAACATCAATAGAGAGCATGAAAATGTCCACATTTCATATCCCTCTCTCTGGGTGAATGTGGCTTTCTTCGATGAACAATTAGAACTGGTTTGAAACATTTCATTGTTGAAGAGAGCCATGTCCATCAGAACTGATCATCATATAGTCTAGTTGTTGCCAGGTATAATGATCTCCTGATTCTGCTCGTTTCGCTCAGCATCAGTTCATGCAAGTCTCTCCAGGCCTCTCTAAAATCATGCGTGGATAATTTTTCAACACTGACCCTTACAAAACCTTGTGTTCCAAATTTTCCTCCTCTTCCCTCTACCATCTCCCCTAGATGGCAAATAATCCAATATATGTTAAACATGTTAAAAATATATTAAATTCAATATATGTATACATATTTATACAATTATCTTGCTGCATAAGAAAAATCAGATCAAAAGGGGGAAAAAAAAAACAAGAAAATAAAATGCAAGCAAACCACAACAAAGAGAGTGAAAATGTTATGTTGCAATCCACACTCAATACTCTGGGTGTAGATGGCTCTCTTCAGCACAAGATCATTGGAACTGGCCTCAATCATCTTTCATTGAGTCTTCTTGAAAAACCAAAGATTTCATCACAGAAGCTAGATCTGATCATGCAAATATCTACTCCAGACCTCTGGTCATCATTGTTACTTCAATGCTATAAAAAAGACACAACTGTGGCCTGAAATGAATGATATAATGAATAGACAATTACAGTTTACACTTCTTTAAGAAAACATTTCACTGCTCACATTTCTATGATCATGCTCCACTGGGTTTCTCCAACTTGCCCTATTTACATCTGACAGCAAACTGGTTCACCAAATGTTAGTTGTACAAACTAGACACATTACAATGGGCTTAGCCCAGATCAGTATCCTGGCAACAAAGCAAAAGGAAGCTTTATGAACCCAATTTCACAAATTAATTTCAATTTTTCCTCCTGCCTATCATAAGATGAATAAAACAGCCTGATTCAAAGTACCATAGCACAAATTAAGGGGTGAGGCCAAATTGTTAAGAATAGAAAGAGAAATCTAGTCTCATCTTTATAAAGAACCACAGAAATAATAAAGAATTCTGCAATTGAAGCCAAACTATAGAGGTACAATCCATTCCCCTTAAAAACAGAAAGAAATGAAAAGCTCTTTCATAAACTTTAGTTGGAGTTTCTAGTGCCTTTTCACTAGAAGAGCTAAATCACTAAACCCCAGAAAACCAATCTGGCCAATGGGATTTCAGAATCAGCCAGTCACCTTTACACCTCCAGGTCTGCCAAGAAAATGGCCAGAAAGATTAAAAAGTCAATCAGCATGAAGACTAAACAAGAATCAAGACAAATTAATGGCAAAGGAATGTTCAAGTTCATAAAGGTCCTTCTCATTGATGTGTTGTTCTTCCTCAAATAAGAACAAAAAGATCCCAAGAAAGGAAAAACATATTAAATTTCCGCCAACAGCTAAGTGCTAAAAAAAAAAAAAAAGTTGGCCCTATATTACAAGTATAATGAAGTTCTAAAAGATTGTGCTATGGAATCAATTAATCAAATAATTAAACAATTCAATGTAATGAACCACTCTATTATCTGGTAAAATCATGACTAAGATAATCAATATTTAAGATCCAAAAGTATCCAACATTCCCTTCCCATCAATGCTAATGTCTGTGTAATAACCAAAACATTTATTAAAGACTCACTTCAAGCTAAGCACCGGTCTAAGATTGAGGATATATATGCACAAGCAAATAAAATAATTCCTGCCTTCAGAAAGCTTACTTTCTTTTTTTTCTTTTTTTTTTAATTAAAGCTTTTTATTTGTATAACATATATATGGGTAGTTCCCCAACATTGATCTTTACAAAGCTGAAAGCTTACTTTCTAAAGTTAAAAACCAACAGAAAAAGAGAGGAACAGATATCCTCTCTCAATCTGGCATGGCTGGTCTGGGTCCTTCCCCAAACACGGAAGGTTCCAGGAAGAACTCATCAACAGAACATGTGACCCACAAGAACAAAAGGAAGTGACAAAGTAGTAGCAAAAGGTATAGAAAAGGAATATAGATACGTATTAAGCATTAGTGTACATAACTCCATAAGAGACAAAAGAAATTAAATATGATCTATACTTATTTCTCTATAATACCCAGGGAAAGATCTTTTAGGAAATACTTAAATATACCAACTGACTAAAAATGAATGGACAGAAACAATATGTAAAAAATAATTGGAAAAAATTAAACAAGCAATGTGGCACTAAATATACTTTTTTCAAAAAAAAATTTTAGACATTATGAGTTTTTTTTTACCATATTTGATCAATATACAGCGTAAAGAAACTTTTCATTTTTTAAAAACAAATCGCTTCTCTTATGAATATATTTCTAAAGTGTTCATAGTCTACTAAATTCTAAATGATTTGTTCCTTCATTCTAAGACAAATAGAACTCCATTTCCTAGCAGTATCATAAAAATTAAACTTGATCAATCCATTCAAAAACAATTAACTATCCCGATACAAACAACAGAAAAGCTATTCCTTGGCAAGTCTTTGAAACATGGAGTTTCTTTGTTTGATATGTTCCAAAACCCTTTGTTAACTTCCCCACAACATTCAGTTTTTGTATCTTTTTTTTAAAAGGAGAGAAACTTTTAATGACTTTTTCCCCCTAGTAACATCGTGTTATTTACTTAAATGAAGGAAAGTTGTGGGGTTTTTTAAAGCTATATTTAACCTCAGAAAATAAACACTGTCAATTTATTAAAAACAATTCCCAACACCTCCCCCTCAAGAAAGCAGGCCAAATCAGACCCAGGGCTAGCTTTATTAAAATGATAATAACTCTTAATACCTGCTATACAATATAAGACTTGAAAATCAGAGAGATTATCACAAGGTATTCTATGAATAAAAGTAAGCAATGAATGTTTCTTTAGCTAAGGTTCAATAGGACCCCTAGTTTCCACTCACATAGGCAGTACCAGTATGGTACTCATAAAGGATAGTTAGGGTCCAATGAAAAAGACAAATCAAATTGCTGTGATTTTGATTTTATTTTCCCCCTTCCCTCCCTTTCCCCCCCCCACTCCTCCCTCCCCTGCCAAAAACATGCATTAATTCTAGATAGATGATTCTCACTTCTATTTTTCCAACCCTAATCTGTCTTCTGACTTCCAATTGCTTATTGGCATGTCAAACTAGCTCTCTGTGGTCATCTTAAATTCAATATATCGAAAATTTGAATCATTAGGCTTTTCCACATATACTCCAGAATCCTTTTCTCTTCCTATTTACTTATTGTTGAAGGCAACAGTAGGCTCCCAGTCACCCAAGAGGTAGGAGGTTTAAATAGTTTTTGTAATAGTTTTAACTGTAGTTTTAAGTGTAAAATAATCTGTATATTAAATATTCCTTCAAATTTTCTACCAAAAGCCTTGTTTGCCTAGAGTAAAATCCCAATTATGAAATCTTAATTTATGTATTTAAAAACTTAAAAACATTTTTGGTATTTAGACCATATTATAAAAAGGAAAAAGGAATACAGGACTCATAAGACAGTTTAGTAACAAAATTGGTATAGAAAAGTAATATATTTCAGTGACCTTTTTGCTTCTCTTTCTGAAAGCAAAAGATGGGTGATGATTCATAATACAGTAATTCAAACAATGTGGGAGATCTAAATGGGTTCATGATCTGGATATAAAGAGTGATTTTGTAAACAAGTTAGAGGAACATAATATAGTTTACCTCTCAGACCTGTGGAGATGGAATAAATTTATGTCCAAAGAAGAACTGGAACTTTTAATTGAAAACCAGATAGATAACTTTGACTATATTAAGTTAAAAAGTTTTTGTACAAACAAAATCAATGCAGACAAGATTAGGAGGGAAGCAATAAATTGGGAAATCATCTTTACATTTAAGGGTTCTGATAAAGGTCTCATCTCTAAAATATATAGAGAATTGTCTCATATTTATAAAAATTCAAGCCATTCTCCAATCAATAAATGGTCAAAGGATATGAACAGACAATTTTCAGAGGATGAAATTAAAACTATTTATAGTCATATGAAAAGGTGCTCCAAATCACTATTGATCAGAGAAATGCAAATCAAGACAACCCTGAGATACCACTTCACACCTGTCAGATTGGCTAAAATGACAGGAAAAGTTAATGATGAATGTTGGAGGGGTTGTGGGAGGGCTGGGACACTGATGCATTGTTGGTGGAGCTGTGAACGGATACAGCCATTCTGGAGAGCAATTTGGAGCTATGCTCAAAAAGTTATCAAACTGTGCATACCCTTTGACCCAGCAGCATTTCTATTGGGCTTATATCCCAAAGAAATCATAAAGGAAGGAAAAGGCCCCACATGTGCAAGAATGTTTGTGGCAGCCCTTTTTGTAGTGGCTAGAAACTGGAAATTGAATAGATGCCCTTCAATTGGAGAATGGCTGAATAAATTATGGTATATGAATATTATGGAATATTATTGTTCTGTAAGAAATGACCAGCAAGATGATTTCAGAGAGGCCTGGGGAGACTTACATGAACTGATGCTGAGTGAAATGAGCAGAACCAGGAGATCATTATACACGGCAACAACAGTACTATATGACGATCAATTCTGATGGACATGGCTCTCTTCAACAATGAAATGTTTCAAACCACTTCCAGTTGTTCACTGAAGAAAGCCATATACACCCAGAGAGAGGGATGCGAAATGTGGACCACAACATAACATTCTCATACTCCTTGATTGATGTTTGCTTACATTGTGTTTCCTTTATCTGATATATCGTTTGTGTAGACAAGATTTTTCTTGCACAACAGTGACAAGTTTGGAAATATGTATACATATATTCGATTTGCCAATATTTTAACATAATTAACATGTAGTGGATATCCTGCCATCTAGGGAAGGGGTGGGGAAGTTGGGGGGAAAAATTTGTAACGGAAAGCTATGTAAGGGTTATTGTTGAAGAATTACCCACACATATGTTATGCAAATAAAATAAAAATTTAAAATAAAAAAAAAAAAATCAAAAAAAAAAAAAAAACCAAATTGCTATAGTTATTGCCCAGTTTGTCTTGTGATTCTATCCTACTATTCCACTGATCGACTGCTCTATTTCTCAGCCAGTACCAAATGGTTTTGATGACTGCTGCTTTATAATATAGTTTTAGATCTGGTACAGCAAGCCCACCATCGTCAGCCTTTTTTTTTCATTAATCCCCTTGAAATTCTTGACCTTTTGTTTTTCCAAATGAACTTTGCTACTATTTTTTCTAGATCTGTAAGATAATTTCTTGGGAGTTTGATTGGTATGGCACTAAATAAGTAAATTAGTTTGGGTAGTATTGTCATTTTTATTATAGTCGCTCGTCCTACCCATGAGCATTTTAAGTTTTTCCAATTGACTAGGTCTGATTTGATTTGTGTGGATAGTGTTTTGTAACTTAGTTCATATAGTTCCTGACTATCCCTTGGCAGATAAATTCCCAAATATTTTATACTATCAACAGTTATTTTGAATGGAATTTCTTTTTGTATCTCTTGCTGCTGAACTTTATTGGTAATATATAAAAATGCTGATGATTTATGTGGATTTATTTTGTATCCTGCCACTTTGCTAAAGTTGTGAATTGTTTCTAGTAGTTTTTTAGTTGAGTCTCTAGGGTTCTCTAAGTATACCATCATGTCATCTGCAAAGAGTGATAATTTGGTTTCCAGAGTACCTTTCTTTAGAGAAAATATATTATGTATAAAACCAAAAAGAAATATCAAATATTTAATTAGGCAGGGGGAAAAAGATTTACTTAAAACTAATAGTTTTATGAATCTTGATTAAATTTTACAGTTAGTATTCTATGATTTCTTTCAGTGGAAAAAAATACAGTAAAGCAATAAAATCCAAACTCAAATCACGTGATGAAGAATGTTCTAAACAAAAGAGTGTGTTATAGTAATCCATAGGCTGATGATTACCATAGAATAAATCAAATGAAGTATCAGAATGGATACCTTTCTTTCCCACTCTTCATTTCAAATAAAAATTTTAAAAATTAGCTCATCTAGAAGGGATGGGAAATAAAATAAATTTTGTCAGTATGCTTTACTGTTCATCAAAAATCATAACTCACCCAGCATAGAGTACTGATAAACTACAATGTGATTCATACCAAAAGCTTTTAAAAATTTTAATTTTTTTAAAGATATTCAAAACCAAATGGTTTAAGATCAAAAAAGGAGTATATGTATTGTTATCTTGTTTAACTTATTTGCAGATAAGAGTACTTTATGTGAAATGCCAGGCTAGATGAATAAAAAGCCATAAAAATGCCCAGAGAAATATCAGCTCTCTTGGATATACAGGCAATAGCATTCTGATAGCAGAAAGTGAAGAGAAATTAAGAAGCCTCTTCATGAAGGTGAAAGAGGGAAAGTGTAAAAATTGGCTAGAGATTAACATCAAATCAAACTAAGATGTTGGCAACTGGTACCATCATTTCCTAGAAAATAGGGGGAGAAGAAATGGAAGCAGTGCAGATTTTACAAGTTTAGGCTCAAAGATAATGCAGGTGGTGACTGCAGTCATGGGATTAAAAGACTCTTCTCGGGGCAACTAGGTGGCACAGTGGATAGAGCACCAGCCCTGAAGTCAGGAGGACCTGAGTTCAAATTTGACCTCAGACACTTAACGCGTCCTAGCTGTGTGACCCTGGGCAAGTCACTTAACCCCAGTTGCCTCAGCCAAAAAAAAAAAAAAAAAAAAAGACTTCTCCTTAGAAGAAAGCTGTGGACAGCATACTAAGAAGCAGAGATATCTATCAAAGCTATAGTTTTCCCAGTAGTAGTATGTGGCTTTGAGATATGGACTATAAGGAAAGCTGAATGCTGCAGAATTGCTGGAAAAGACTTCTGAGAGTCCCTTGGACAGCAAGGAGAGAGAATCAGTCTGTAGCTAAAGAAACTGATTTGGGTTATTTACTGAAAGGTCAAATACTGAAGCTGAAGCTTAAAATACTTGACTACATAATGAGAAGATGGGACTCACTAGAAAAAACCCTGCTGTTGGAAAAGACTGAAGGCAAAAGAAGATGACAGAGGATAGATATGGATAGATAGTGCAAGAACTTGAATAGACTTCAAGAGATAGAAGAGAGAAAGACCTGAGTCATGCTACCATCCATGGAGTCACAAAGGTTGGACACAACTGAACAACCACCAAAACCAAAACAAAACAAAAGCACCACCACTGAAGTCAAATAGGTATATATTAACTGAGAATAATATGAGAAAGGCAGCTAATTAGTAAAGCAGTTTGAAATTCAAGTAGAAGAGGCACTAGTTGGCACAGTGGATAGGACTCTAGGCCTAGAGTCAGTCACAAGGACCTGTGATTCAAAACTAACTTCAGATACTTGCTAACTGGTGATCCTGGGCAAGTCACTTAACCTCAAATGCACCAAAAAAGATGGAGAGAGAGAAAAAAGACTGGAAGGCAATTTTGTACTAGCTAATATTTTTCCATAGCCATATTACTGGATTTAAAAGCATTAAATGGTGAAATTAAATCCTCTGGGTTAAACCATTCACCCTAAAATATTACAATCTGCTCCTAGTATGCCAATAAACATATATACGAAAAGAATAACTTCACCAAACAATTTGTCTGCCTTTCAAAAGGGTACTGGGGAGGAAGCAGATTCTGAAGCTAATCACTGTAGCAACAGTTCTAAACATATGTGCAGTGACATCAACGGATTGCTAAAGGCTGCAAATAGAGGATAATAGCAGAATAAATATGGATTAATGCCAAGGACCACCCACCTCTCCTCTCTTCTCCTCTCCATTTCCTCTAACCAAACTGATTTAATCCAATGTATGTACCTTTTTCTTATTCCTTCCCATACCCCAAACAATCTTTACAATACATACCTTTATAAAAAGTGAGGGAAAAGCTGAATCAAATGTCCTTAAGAAAATGTGTGTTGGAACAAGAAATAGCCAGGAGAGGAAATATCTATGCCTAAATTTAAAAATATAAGTCTGAGTCAGGCATGATTATTTATGGGAAACTCACTGGGGTTCACCACTTGCCCTCATCAATTATTCAAGCGAGGAAGTTAAGTGAATAAAACAAGTGAATGGTAACACTAAACAAGATGATAGGAAAAAAGGCTATTGAAGCCAAATCATCATAAACACAAAAAAGTATCTGAAGCTGGGAATAGTGAGAAAAGAACAAAAAGGCTGAATTCCGAATTCTAGTAGGACCCAACTTGTGACTTAATGTATTAATTATAAATATTTGGTCACCAGAAGGAAGCATCTAACAGTATAATCAATTACTCAATACAAAAGAAAATAATGTTAGTGGGTAACAATCAGTGAAAACAAAAGCAACATATCACACTGGCCAAAATAATGCATTACTTACTGACACCTTTCCCCCATTTGACATACGTAGCACTTGAGGGTAATTTACAATCATGTTTAATTTTATTTATAAAGACAATAGCTGACAAAAAAAAACTCCTTTAAAGGGCTTAAAATATTTTTCAGATTAAATTTGTATTTAAATGGCAATACTGTAACTAAATTTGTGTGTGTACACATACACCTTTTTTTTATTTTAAATTCAAGAAAATCTCATAAGAAAAAAGTCTTTATTTTAGAGACCACTGTATTTGCTAGCTAAAAAATGGTCACAGACTTGCAGAAATGTTAACAGGAAAAACAGAACAGGATCTGGAGAATTGCCTGAATTCTGCTTCCTTTGTCATTATCTCTGTTGCAGTCCAAAATGTTTGAAGCATATGGTGAATTAAAAGGCATCTAGTGGTCCAGTAGATAGAGCCCTGGACCTGCAATCAGAAAGGCTTGGCACAGATACTTCCTATCAACGTGACTCTGGGCATGTCATGAGACCCTCTGGGCCTCAGTTTCCCCGGCTGTAAAATGAATAGCACTTAACTCACAAGATTGTTGTAAAAATTTAATGAGATGTTTATAAAATGCTCTGAGCACAGTGATAGGTATATGACAGAGGCTACATAAAATGTTTATTCCCTCTCTCTCCCTCCCCATAACACTCACCCAAAGTTGCGCTCTTCCCTTCCCCTCCCTGGAATCTTTTACAATCCATGCCTGCATTCCACTCCCTTTTTATTTCTACTTGGATCTCTCTTAATAACTAATATCAATCTAGCAGCTACCTGCTTGTGAGACAGGAAACCCAGTGGATCTGGCTAAAAGCAAACCAGTCACTTTCCACAGAAAACTCACTATGTTCATTCAGTGTGACCCTGGAAGCTGCCCTGAAATGATGAGGACTGCCAACATGGATCATTTTGTTCCAGAATTGATGGAGAGCTTGATGAAACCAAATTTCCTAACCTCCTTCCTCTATCTGCCCACCATGTTCCGAAGACTAGAACTACTGAGGTCCTGGTAATCCTCCTGACTACAACCTGACCCTGCCACACCGAGAAAGTTTTAGACCCTAAGTATTTTTCACTTAGGTGGTTCAGTGGATAGAGTTCCAAACATTGAGTCAGGAAACCTGGGTTTAAATCCTGCCTCAGTTACTTAAGGAGCTGTGTGACCCTGGGCCTCCCTCTGTGCCTTCATTTCCTCAAATGTAAAATGAGCAGAAGGAAATGGCAAATCACTCCAGTATCTTTGCCCCCTAAAATGGGGCCCTGAAGAGTCAGACACAACTGAAGAACAAGGCAACAAAAATGTTTCTCCCGGGCTATTTTTAAAAGCTATTAGAAAAAGCCTATTACTTTGAACATTATTAATCTGATTCTTTTGCAAAACCCTACTTGTAACCTCCCTTTTAAATCTCATAATTGTTCTAAAAGACTAGAGTGAGTACACTGCTATTTTGTTTGAAAGGTATAATAGACTCTCAATAAACAGAAGAGAAATATATTATTATGTATTCAATACCTTTTCAGCCCTTCTAAATAAGGTATTAAGCTACATAAAAATAAAAAACAGTAATTAATTTATTCAAAAACATACTCAAAGAAAACAAGCTTTAGAGGGCTAAAAGACTGAGGTTACATGTGTATATGGGGAGGGCATGGGGAGGAGGACGATGGAAGATTAGGAATAGGTGGAAGAGAAGAAAAAAAAAAAAAAAGAATAGCATTCAAACATTCCATCCTCCACAGATACCTTAGAAAACTCCAAGTTCCTCTTCCCTACTATTTCAAAGAATGATGGATGACAAGAAGATGATAGCATTATAGTAATAAAATTTTGGAAGCTTTTAGAGAAAACAAGGCATATAAAGCAAAAGGCATATATTTATAAAGGAGTTGGGGTGACAGTGCACTATCTTTCAAGAAATAAACTTCATATGACTTTTAAAAAATCCATTTATTATATTCCTACTAATACATCTCTTAATATGATATACAATATTTTCCTAAGGTACATATTCAATTTTCTATGCACAGAATACTATTTGAATGCAAAACCAGTCTGAAAAAATAAATACAGATATGCTAACATAATTGATTCAGAGTTCAAATTCTAAATTATTTCAATTAAAATAACCAGTAACTATATAGTACCTACTATGTGCCACACATTGTGCTAGGTGTTTAATAATTATTATTTCCCTTGATCCGCACAAAAACCCTACTATTATCCCCATTTTATCAATGAGTAGACTGAGGCAGAGAAAGAGGAAGTGACTCGCCCAGAAGCCTAGCACTGAAGCCACCAGAGGATCTTACCACATATTTTGGTCATCATCTCCCAAGTTCACATTTCAAGTAACTGATCATCATCCGCCAGTTTTCTCCTTTCTCCCAGTCTTGGATAATAACTTACTTCTTGTCAGTTCCAAAAACTCCTATTTAGACCCTTGATCTCAAAGACTTCAGGAGGTGGTGTTCACCTCTAATATTCAAATCCTTTTTCACCCTTCTTTTCCTACTTACAAACACGCTCAAACTCTTTTTTCTTGAAAAAAGTTCTAAAATTTACCCCATCATCTTTCTCCTAAAATCCAGTCCTACATGCCCAAAAGATTACTGGACATCTTGTAAGTGAGCATCCACAAGGCATCTCAAACTCAATATATCCAAAACAAGCATCAATCTCATTCACCTAGCATCCCAGTTTCTATAGACACCACTACTCTTCCAGTTATCCTAGCTCATAAATCTACATTCACAATCAACATCCAGTTACCAAGTCTTATCAATTAAAACACTTCAACTTCTGTAGATTACATCTGCTTTCCACTCACAATACAAGCACCCAATTTTAGGCATTGGGATAAACTTATGTTATAAGATCTTAATTTTTTCCTTGCTTCCAGGGTCTCCCTTTTCCATTATACACAGGGCTACATATTCTGAAGTGTGCAAGACCTTAGGACCTTACTCAGAACCTTCAATGACTCATTTCTTTTAGGAGTATTGTTGCTGACTCTTTTTACTCTGAGTCCTTTTTAACAATTAAAAAAAAAAATCTACTATGAATCCCCAAGTAATTTAACAAAATTACTAGTAATGACTAAAAATACTATTCCTTAAGTATAAGCATTAATCAATAAAATAAAACCTCTCTGAGATACCACTACACACCTGTCAGATTGGCTAAGATGACAGGAAAAGATAATGACGAATGTTGGAGGGGATGTGGGAAAACTAGGGCACTGATACATTGTTGGTGGAACTGTGAACTGATCCATCCATTCTGGAGAGCAATCTGGAACTATGATCAAAAAGTTATCAAACTGTGCATATCCCTTGACCCAGCAGTGTTTCTATTGGGCTTATATCCCAAAGAAATCTTAAAGGAGGGAAAGGGACCCACATGTGCAAGAATGTTTGTGGCAGCCCTTTTTGTAGTGGCTAGAAACTGGAAACTGAATGGATGCCCATCAATTGGAGATTGGCTGAATAAATTATGGTATATGAATGTTATGGAATATTATTGCTCTGTAAGAAACAACCAGCAGGATGATTTCAGAGAGGCCTGGAGAGACTTGCATGAACTGATGCTGAGTGAAATGAGCAGAACCAGGAGATCATCATCTCCTGGTTCAAGGCAACAACAAGACTATATGATGATCAGTTCTGATGGACATGGCTCTCTTCAACAATGAGATGTTTTAAACCAGTTCCAGTTGTTCAGTGATGAACAAAGCCATATATACCCAGGGAGAGGCTTGTGGGATCTGAGTCTGGACCACAACATAACATTTTCATGCTCTCTATTGATGTTTGCTTGCATTATGTTTTCCTTCTCAGGTTCCCCCCACCACCCCTTCCTTTCATGCACAGCAAGACTGTATAATTATGCATACACCTATTCAATCTGTCAAATATTTTTAACATAATTAACATGCATTAGACTTCCTGCCATCTAGGGGAGGGGATGGGGGGTAAGAGGGAAAAATTTGTTAACAGAAAGCTTTGCAAGGGTCAATGTTGAAAACTTACCTATGCATAGGTTTTGCAAATAAAAAGCTTTAACAAAATAAATAAATAAAACAAAATAAAACCAAATCTTCTATGTGCCAGATACACTATATATATGCATTTAAAAAAAAAAGGCAAGGGCACTAGAAGAGGGCATTTCCTACACAGGATGATGTATAGTAATACAAAAAAAAAAAATGCTGGAAGATGAGAAATGGAATGTCTTATTCCAGGACTAACAGTAACTCTGGATAAAAAGAGTCTATGGTAGCAAATAAAGTACAGGAAGACTAAAAAGTTATAGAGGATTAGATTATTGAAAGGGCTTTGAATGCTAAAGAATTCTATATTTCATCTTGGAGGTGGATTGGGAACTATGCAGATTGTTGGCAAGAAGTGGGTATGACATGATAGTACCTGGGTTTTAGGAAAATCACTTTGGTGGCCTCTTATGGACCACAGAGGGAAGAAGCCTGAGGTAGG
Source organism: Myrmecobius fasciatus (assembly GCA_023553655.1). NCBI lineage: Eukaryota > Metazoa > Chordata > Mammalia > Dasyuromorphia > Myrmecobiidae > Myrmecobius > Myrmecobius fasciatus. The sequence goes on from JAJPUD010007635.1 coordinate 67,956, forward strand.
CATACCCACCAGTAGACTATTGTTACATTTGCCTCCAAATGAGGGGGTGAGGATCCAAATCAGATTGATAGAGTTTTTAAGGAAATAAATTCAAAAATGGTATGGTTTTACAAGCTCTCTTGATGAAGGATGGAAATTAATTTTGTATTTTTACCTGAAATATTTGCTTTTCTGCTGCAGGACAAAAGTAAGATTAAATAAGTGTACTTAATGCAGCTACATAAATTATTTCATATTTTAAACAAAATTTATATATGAACAAATCTTATATATGAATATATAAATTTTTATTTATGAACAGTGCTTTTTATTTACAGAACATGAATAATTTTTCAACACTGAGCTTTGCAAAACTTTCTGCTCCAATTTTTTCCCTGCTTTCCCTTCACCCTCTCCCCTAGATGGCAGGGAGTCTAATACACGTTAAATATGTTAAAATATATTATAAATCCAACATGTATATACACATCTATACAGTTATCTTGCAGCACAAGAAAAATCAGATCTAAAAAGAGAAAGAAAGAAAGGGAAAAAAAAAAACCACCTAAGAAGGAAAACAAAATGCAAGCAAACATCAACAGAAAGCATTAACATGCTATGTTGTGGTCCACAGTGATGAAAAAGGTTGTTTTTTTTTATTTGCATAACATATGTGTGGGTAATTCTTCAACAATAACCCTTACATAGCTTTCCGTTACAAATTTTTCCCCCCAACTTCCCCACCCCTTCCCTAGATGGCAGGATATCCACTACATGTTAATTATGTTAAAATATTGGCAAATCGAATATATGTATACATATTTCCAAACTTATCATTGTTGTGCAAGAAAAATCTTAACTACACAAACGATATATCAGATAAAGGAAACACAATGTAAGCAAACGTCAATCAAGGAGTATGAGAATAGTTATGTTGTGGTCCTCATTTCACATCCCTCTCTCTGGGTGTATATGGCTTTCTTCAGTGAACAATTGGAGGTGGTTTGAAACATTTCATTGTTGAAGAGAGCCATGTCCATCAGAATTAATCGTCACATAGTACTGTTGTTGCCGTGTATAATGATCTCCTGGTTCTGGATGAAAAAGTTTTTTAAGTAAAGAATTTCTCTTAATTGCTGCATTCTCATAGAAACTGTGAGTGACAACCAACATTGTCAACCAATTCATATGAAAATATACCCAATGGGGCAGCTAGGTGGCGCAGTGGTTAGAGCACCAGCCCTGAAGTCAGGAGGACCTGAGTTCAAATCTGGTCTCAGACACTTCCTAGCTGTGTGACCCTGGGCAAGTCACTTAACCCCAACTGCCTCAGCAAAAAAAAAAAAAATATATATATATATATATATATACCCAATGGAAAAAAAGCAACGTAAGTAAAAAATATATTGAACTAAAAAAATAGCCTTAATACCACAATGACAAACAACAGGTTTATTTCTAATAGCTTAGATTTGTCAAATATGCCCAGTAATTGTGGTTTTCAGATAGCCTAACATTTATGCTACAAGAATAGAAATATAAGATACTGATGTCTCTTAATCATGTGATTACACAACTGATAAGATATAATCACTGGGTAGAGCAGGGGAACCAAGGAGTTCCTCTGGAGCAAGATACAGAAAACAAGTAAAGGGGTGTGTGTTAATCAGGAAACAATTTGATCTCAAGGTTGAAAAACTGCAAGAACATACTACACTTACTCAGCATTAGTCAATACTTCGTTGAATCTCTGCAAAAATAAAGCCATAATGTTTTAAACATATATGCATGTTTATTGGCAAAAAGACAATTATCTGTAATATAACTGGACAACTATCCACTGCTTATGGTGCCATAAGCATATTTTAGCTTGAAGCTCTAGGACCTTTGTCACCAACCTTCAAGGGTTCCCAAATAACTAAATGGGAACTCCTGCTATAAGAGAAGCATATTTGCTATCTTGCCATTTAAAGCCCTTCATAATCTAACTGCAAACCATCCTGCCAGCCTTAGTTCCCATTATCCCATTAGCATTCACACATTCCTTGTCACATATCTAAGTTAATCTTACAAGAAAAGACTCTCTCATGGTTCTCCTTCTGGCTTAGGGTCTGACTGTCCACCATGTGATACAAAACACACTGCCTGTCATACCAAAGTGAAGCTGTCTACTCTTATGCTATGTTTTCCTGAAATTTTCTATGAATTTTGTCAAATAATAGTGCACCAAGTATGTATAATACAATATGAAACATGTTTTTCAAAATTTGTTTTCATATATGTTTTGATTTCAAAGGTTTCCGGTTATTGTCCACCATTGTTACTACTTTTACTTTTTACCATTGTGTAACTTTTCCAACTCTCAAGTTTACAACACTGTCAATCTCTAACCAAGCATTTTTTCACCACTGTTATATCTGTAGTCTGCTGTGCATTTTCGAGTACAGTTATTTAAATAACAGCATCTTTTGACATACAGCCATCACTGAAATTATTTCCTACTTCCAGGATACCAACCCACCAAACCACTACCCCAAAGTAGTACACTTGAGGTCATTCCTAACCATCTCATCTATACTAAGTAGTAACAGAAGTCAGTTTTCTCCTAAAATCAATTCTTAATTTGACTACAGAAAGGCTTCTAAGTAGTTGTACCTTCAACTACATTTGGGAATGATTCTAGCTCCATAAGACACCTTTTAATTCCTTTTTTTATGGCAAGCAGTCTTGTACAGCACAGTGAACAGTTAGCACCTAAGTCAGAAAGATCTAGTTTGTTCACAAATCTCAGATTTGAAATATATTGGCAATCTGACCCTGAGAAAGCCATTTACCCTCTAAAAAATTCTCTAAGACCCTAAGCAATGCAGAAGCTATTCATCTGTTCTGTTGGAGAGTGTTTCTTTACCTTGGAGTTTGCTAAATAGTCTAGAAATTTCATGTTCCTTTAAAATGGGGGGGGGGAAGAAAGGAGGAAGGGGAGAGGGAGAAGAGAAAGAACTTTCCACCAATGAAGAGGAAATCAGAGCAATAATTAGAAGTTACTTTACCCAACTTTGTGCCAATAAATTTGATAACCAAATGGAAGAATACCTCAAACATATAGATTGCCCAGATAAAAAGAGGAAGAAATAAATTTCTTAAATAATCCCATTTTAGAAAAAGAAATAGAACAAGCTATTAATCAACTCCCTAAGAAAAAATCTCCAGCACCAGATGAATTTACATGTGAATTTTACCAAACATTTAAAGAACAATTAACTCCAATATTATATAAACTATTTGAAAAAATAGGGAATGAAGGACTCCTGCCAAATTCCTTTTTTGACACAGAGATGGTACTGATACCTAAACCAGATAGGATGAAAACAGAGAAAGAAAATTATAGACCAATCTCCCTAATGAATATTGATACAAAAATCTTAAATAAAATATTAGCAAAGAGATTACAGAAAATCATCCCCAGGATGTTGACACCATGACCAAGTAGGATTCATAGCAGGAATGCAGGGATGGTTCAATATTAGGAAAACTTATTAGCATAATTGACCACATCAATAATCAAATTAACAAAAAGATCAGGGGTGAAACAAGATTGTCTACTATCACCATTACTATTCAATATTGTATCAGAAATGTTAGCTTTGGCAATAAGAAGAAAAAGATTAGAGAAGGTCATGAGGAAATCATCACTCTGTTGCAGATGATATGATGGTATAATTAGAGAATCCTAAAGAATCTACTAAAAAACTATTAGAAATAATCCACAACTTTAGCAAAGTTTCAGGATACAAAATAAATCCACATAAATCATCATCATTTTTTATACATCACTAACAATATCAACAGCAAGAGAAACGGAGAAATTCCATTAAAATAACTGTTGATAGTATAAAATATTTGGAAATCTATTTGCCAAGGGAAAGTCAGGAACTATATGAGCAAAACTACAAAACACTCTCAACACAAATAAAGCCAGATCTAAACAACTGGAAAAATATCAAGTGCTCCTGGATAGGTCAAGAGAATATAATAAAGATGACAATACTACCCAAACTAATTTACTTATTAGTGCCATACCAATCAAACTCCCAAGAAATTATAACAACAGAATTCATCTGGAAAAAGATCAAGAATTTCAAGGGAATTAATAAAATGGAGGGCAGAGAAACAGGAGACAGGAGGAGGAGTAGTCACCAGCAGTATTAAGGCATTTTTCAAAAATCACATCCCAAAATCAATCCCTGTGGTTCTCTCAAGACCAACAAAAATATAAATAAAATTATTTTCAACCAATTCAGAGTTTCTAAAGAAAGGTGTTTCCATAATCCACAAAAACCTATAATGTATAGAGCCAAAAAGAGCTTTAGAATAAAGTCAATTTTTGCATGAATGATGCTGAAGGAAATGAGCAGAACCAGGAGATCATTTTACACAGCAACAACAAGAGTATATGACGATCAATTCTGATGGACATGGCTCTCTTCAACAATGAGATGTTTCAAACCAGTTCCAATTGTTCAGTGAAGAAAGCCATATACACCCAGAGAGAGGGATGTGAAATGTGGACCACAACATAACATTTCCATGCTCTGGGGTGAAATTTGCTTGCATTATGTTTCCTTCATCTGATTTTCCTTTCTTGTAGATACGATTTTTCTTGCACAAAAATGATGTGTGGAAATGTGTATACATATATTCGATTTGTCAAGTATTTTAACATAATTAACATGTAGTGGATATCCTGCCATCTAGGGGAAGAGTGGGGAGTAGGGGGGAAAAATTTGTAACAGAGCTTTGTAAGGGTCAATGCTGACGAATTACTCATACATATGTTTTGCAAATAAAAAAAAATAATTATATATATATATATTTTTGGGGGGGTGGGGGGAAGAAGAGAGAATAAAGTCAATTATTCTCATTTGACAAATTCAAAGAAAAAACAACCGAGGGAAGAATTTAATGAAAACTCAGGAATTTCATTTCTAAGGGCAACCAATCAAATAAAAAGTATTTATCAAGTACCTACTATGTCTAAAGCACAGACTAGATTTTGGAGATACAACTACAAAGAATAAAAACACCATGTGCTCATGTGCTCTCAAGGAACTCCCAGAAGCTCCCAATCTACAATCTGTAAAGATAACATGCTCACAAAGTAAGGAGAACAAGTCCAAGAAAGTGAGAATAGGAATTAGCCTAAAAATCTACTTCATCACTTCCTCAATCACTTTTGACATGGGGCTATGTTCCCCAAATTCTCTCTGTGAATTGTAATCAGACTTGTAGCTAATTAAAGCTTTTGTTTTTAGTATCATGCCCCACACACCACCACCACCACCACCACCTCTTTTTGGCAGTCTGGTGAAATCTTTATATTTCTTCTCTAATAGTATTTAAGTGAATAAAATAAAATTAGTAAAATTACAAAAGAAATCAAATTATATTAAAAAAGTTATCCAAAAAAAATTTTTTTCCTCCCCAAAACAGCATCACAGGTTTAGAATGGCTGAGGGAAGTATAGGTCAGAGCAAAACAGATGTCCTACTAGAATTATGTGGAACAGGTAACTAAATGGCAAAAAACAATTCTGTAATAAAGATAAAAATCACTGTAATCGCCTTTCTCCACTTGGAACTTGCAACACATAGTATCTAATGATACTAGTAACAATGCATTAAGATAGAAGGGATTTTTTAAAAAAGAATGATGGGATCTATTCAAAATATGTAATTTTTAAAAATGAGTTTTGGGGGAAAGTTAAAATAATTTGTTTTTGATACATGGCATACATCTATTAGCTAATAAATGCAATATTTAATATAAGTGGTATATTAAAAAGAATCAATAAGCTGGCAGGGAAGGACTGGCTTAGAACCACTAGGAAAATCACCCTCTTAAAAGGTAGAAAAGACTTTAGGGATATTAAGAAAACAGACTTAAAGGTGAAAGGAATTTTAGAAGTAGGTTATGACACAGATAAGGAAACTGAAGGCCCAGAAAGATTTGAGTTACTTGCCCAGGGTCACACAGGTGGCAGGTACAAATGGCATTATAAAACCCAGGTTCCTGGATTTCAAATTCAAAGCTTTTTTCACTATATTAACAGCCATGAGGCACTAAAATAGGAAAGACGCCATTTTTAAGACTATGAATGTAGTAAGAAATCACAGCGGTATCATCTTCCTAAATAAGATATACACAGAGCCAAACAAAACACAGGCATCAAGATTTCTTAGATGATTTTTTAAAAGTAAATTAGCAACCTCTTTGAATGTAATAAACCAAAATAAGACGAAACCTTTAAATCCTTTCATGCTACTTTAAGAATGGATTGAATTAGTGAGCAGAACACCAGCTGGGCAAAAAGCTGGGAACAATGAAGGTAAAGTTCGAATTCCACATCGTGACCCTTACCAGGCTGTGGGCCAGAAGACTATAAATAATTGACAGGAGCAGCCAGCCTAAGCAGCCATCGAGCTAATGCACAGAACACCATTCCCCATTACATCACTACTCTTCTCCTCTACCCTATCAGCAATGTAATTTCACTGCTTTTAAATAATAAATTGCACGGATAGTTGAAAATAAATACTCCTTGCCCATTCAAGTCTTTCAGGGTGTTCATCTACTCAAATGAATTTTACATATGGTAAAATAAATTTTGCATTAATCTAAACAAGTTCTCACTGCAAAGCAGCTAAACTGCACTTAGTATTTAATGATCTGCTTTCTTTTCCATCGCTTATTCAAAAAAAATAAAAAGAGAACTGCTATATGTATATTAGTAGGTCCTTCAAAAGTTGCAATTGTTTGCACAAATCCCTAGCATAGCAAGTTAAATTTAATTTAGTAACTATCTAAGTCCAACTCCCTAGCATCCACAATTTCACTGCATTTAATACCAGTGATAGACAAATAAAACATTTAAGTGATTACTATGTTCCAGATACTGTGCATCTGGAATTGTTTCTACACTGAAAAATTCTGCTGTTCTAATCACTTTTGTGGAGGCAGATAGTGTACAAAAGTCTTCATTGGGCAAAGGAGGATTATTGTATTATTTTATACCCAAATGTAAATAAGCAAGTTTTTTTTTATTAAAGCTTTTTATTTGTATAACATATGTATGGATAGTTCCCCAACATTGATCTTTACAAAGCTTTCCATTACAAATTTTACCCCCAGTCCCCTCCCCTCCCCTAGATGGCAGGAAGCCCACTACATGCTAATAATGTTGAAATGCTTGAGAAGTTATGCAAGAAAAATCCTATCTACAAGAAAAAAAAAAGAATCAGAGAAAGGCAACACAATGCAAACAAATGTCAATAGAGATCATGAAAATGTTACGTTGTGGTCCATATTTCATTTCCCTCTCTCTGGGTGTATATGGTTTTCTTCAGTGAACAATTGGAACTGGTTTGAGACAATTCTTTGTTGCAGAGAGCCATGTCCATCAGAATTGATCATCATGTAATACTGTTGTTGCTGTGTATGATGATCTCCTGGTTTTGCTCGTTTCACTCAGCATCAGTTCATGCAAGTCTCTCCAGGCCTCTCTGAAATCTTCCTGCTGGTCGTTTCAATAAGCAAGTTTTTTAAATTACACACATCCCACCACCACCAACAACTAACTCTGATTGTTGGGGTTTTGTTTGGGGATTTTGTTTTGTTTTGTTTGGGGGTGGGGGTGATGTTTAGGAGAGAATCCTTGGGCCTAAAAAATGCTAAATTGAATACATCCCAAGGCAGTATTGAATACCCTGTGGAGATAAGAGTACCTAAATTTGTTTGGGCACTGAAGAGAAAGCAATGGGTAAGAGTAATCCAAGGCTAGTGTTTCCCAAGTAAGTCATTGCAAAATAAGGGATGGAGGGACTCAGTGTAGAGCATGGAGAAGGCCTGAAATGGGTTGGCCAAGGAGATAAGTTAGGAAACCTAGGAAATTGGAGCCACTGAAGGAAGACATGATGGCCTGGGGAAAAACTAAGAAGTAGAGGGATCAGAAATTATGCTGAAAATAGAGCAAAAGTAAATGGAAAATCATTCAGAACTTGGAACAACAAAAAAAAAAGATTTCCTATAAGAAGTAGCACTTGAGCTGACTTTAGAAGGAAAAGAAGGATTCTTAGAACAGAGAGGGAGTAAAATGCCGGTTATGCAGCAAAAGTCACATGAGCAGGAGGGAGATGAACTGAAATGAGGCAGAGTGAAGAGAAGAGGAAAATGGAAGGTGGAAGAGAATCAAGATTTGGAAACTGACAAGACAGGTGAGGTGAGAGATGAGTAGAGGAAAATGTGATGACTGTGAACCTTGATATTATACTGTAGAAGGAGAAACAAAGTTAGCACCCATTATGATGCACTACTCCCAAACACAGCTTTAAGTAGGAACCCTGCCTGAGCCCTCTCAGAATTTAGTCACAAAAGTAATGCAAGAATAAAATTTCTGAGGCCAGGACTCCACAAGCTACAAGTCCAATTCTAAAGCTCTGAGGAATTAAGTGATTTCCTCAGGATCACACAACTAATGTGAAAACCAGAGCCCTTAGAATTTTAGACTTGTATTATATCAAGTAAGATTTAAGGTATTAATTAATTTGAGCAGATGAAATATCAGACCATTCTCCAATTCAAAAGAATAAAAAACTGATACCACAAAACTGAACTAATGTATACATGGTTCTCAAGCACTTTCATCCTCTCTAAGCACCTCCACCATTTTTTTCATATAGTTTTCATTCATGAATTCTTGATAAAGACTCAAAAGAAGCTAACTTGACCCAGCCTTTAAACCTAAATCACCATGGCATTCACTGATTGGCCAATAACACCAATTCAAGCCTCACTTGCTTGTTGTTTGGGTTCTGATGGTTCAGAATGAGGGTAAATAGAATGAGTTTGTTTTGTTTTGTTTTGTTTGTTCTGGCCAAAAACTTCTAGGCTCTTCCCTCCCTGACTTATTCTTTTGAGAAGTCAAATGAGGCCATCTTTTCCTTTAATCACTACAGGGATGACAAGAGCTGGGAAAGAGCTTAGCTTACAAAAGCCAGGGTCTGTCACTGCCACTGGGGTCATGGAATCATTCCCAGTAGTCCTGACTTGGGTCTTGTCACTGGATTCTGCTGACCCTGGAAAAGAGGGAGACTGATGCCTTTGCATAACTCTGATTCACTGAAATCCAATCCATCACTTGTGAATCAAGATCTCACCCTCCTAATGTCTCTGGTCCTCTTCAAGAATAAAGGCCAAATAACCACCACCATCTATTCTCAGGATAATGAGGTAGACAGGCAACTATGTATCTATATACATACATATAAAGATGAATGTGTGTGTATGTTTGTGTGTGTTCAGTTGTTTAGTTCTATCTAACTACATGACTCCGTTTAGGGTTTTCTAGAGAAAGATAGTGGAATGGTTTGCTACTTCCTTTTCCAGCTCATCTTACAGAGGAGGAGCAAAGAAGGGTTAAGTGACCCTTAGCTAGTGAGCTTCTCAAAACAGATCTGAACTTAGACTCAAGGCTCAGCATTCTTACCATTTAACTGAACAAATACATTATACACATTTAAATTAATGTGTATACCTATTTAAATAAACATGTGTTTATACCTTCACATGTACACAACAATATGAAAATGTCTAAATGCACTCGTCCTCTGTTCCCAACTACCACTGCTATCACTACCTAGACTATATACCAATTTCATCAGAGATCTTCTTGAATCAGAAAAAAAGGGCACTAGCTAGAATAAGAAACTGAGTTCAAATCCCATTTCGGATATATTTTGGATATATTACATCTTTGTATACTACACACACGCACACATTATAACTCTGGAACAGTCATATCAATGGGAATGTTACCATCTCTTCAGCTCCAGTCCCCAGTCATCATCTCAAACCCACGTATCCCCAACCCTGAATGCTCTACAAATCCCCAGTCTCACCTCTCAACTCTTTACTGGAGATCTCAAACTAGACTTTCAGGAGACACAAACTCAACATGTTCCAAACTGAACTCATTCACTTTTTCCCACAAACCCTCCTCTCTAACTCTCCCATTACTGTTGGGGGCAGCCCCATTCTGCCAGTTTCCTAGGCTCACGACATAGTTGTCCTTTTTAATGCTTCACTCTCTTGCCTCTCATCCCCCATAGCTAATATGATGCAAAATCCTGCTGAAAACACATCTCTCCCTTAACCACTTCTACCACCCTGGACCAGATTCTTCATCAGCTCCTGAGTAGATTACTGCAATAGTCTGTTAGTTGGTTCATCTGCCAAAACTCTCCCAGACTCCCAATTGACAAAGTAATCAAAAGTTTGACTATTCCCACCCTATCTAATATATAAGAACTTCCCTATCACTTTTAAGACCAAAAAAAAAAAGTTTCACTTTGATGTTGAAAGGATTTCATAATCTGCCACCAGACACACACACACACACACACACACACACACACACACACACACACACACACACACATACATTTTCTGTCTCATATATTATACCCTATCCCAAAAGTATTTTTTTTTTGAAGCAGTGACACTGGCCTCCTTACTGTTCCTTAAATAAGACACTGCCATTTCCAGTCTCCAGGCATTTTTACTGGCTATCCATCTCCCATTCTTGACTTCCCTGGCTTTCTTCAAGTCCCACTTAAAAATCACATCTCCTAAAGGAAGCCTTTCCTTCACCTCTTTACTTGTAGGGCCCTCCCTCTTAAAGTACCTATGATTTGTATCCTGTATACAGCTTATTTGTATATAATAGCTATTTACGTTATCTGCCTCATCATACTGGAGATTCTGGGAGAACAAGAGTCAACTTTTACCATTCTTTTAATCCTCATGCTTAACACTTATAAGTGTTTAACAAATGATTGATACCCACCGTTGGGTTCATTTTTTTTCACCATCTCTAAGGGTTTCCTTAATGAGGGAGAAAAGGAATTTTCGATTTCAACCTCTTCTAGAGAAATACCCATTTTATTGTGAAAGTGAAATTAGGAGAGCATTTCTCAAATAGATAGTGGAACACAAACATGTGTGTATGCACATGATGTAGTATTTAATAGACAGTAGTAGAGTATGATGTAATTGTAACACATAATTACTCTGTTTCAAGCATAAACACCTTCCCTTATACTCTATGACTGACCTTTCTCAATAAAATTCTTCCAGGAGTCACAGAACTTGAAAAAGTTTGATCTGTTAGAGGTCAGATAGCATTGAGTGAGTCAGCACTCCCAGGAAACATGCAGGGCAAATTTTGGTTGCAAGCCAGGCTTCCAAGATACCATCATAAATGACAGTGATGACTAGCAAAAGGGAGAAGGGGAGGCATAGGGATCAGGGGCAGCCTTCTTTTGCTGGTACCATAAGAGGCAAGATACAGAAAAGAAGGTGGAGGAGAGAAAGAACAATACTCCACCTTTAAAAAATGTTTCAATGCAGATGGCACAAATCACTAATGCAGAGTCACCACAAGGGCACATAAAATCGAATGCAGATATAGATACATTACAATCCAATATCCTATCACCAGCTTCAAATGATAACTCCACATTGCTGAGGAATGTGATTATGAAATCATGAAAAGCAATAACTAATGCAAAATTATGTAAGCAGAGACAAGAAAATAATACCGAAAATTAAGTCAACATAAAGGAAAGAAAAGCAAAGACAAAATAAAAATGCAAATGTTTCAAAATTATAAAGAACCAGCTTGGCCTCGAAAAAGAAAAATGGAAATAAACTCTCTTTCCTTCCACTCTACTCCCTGACCTCCATAGAAGCTCTAGGATGTAGAACACTATACATACATTTTGGGGAAGGTAGAAAGGAAATATATTGACTGACTTTACTGATTTGTTTTCCTGGGGATAAATTATTCCATATAAATTGAGGACAGAAAAAAAGAAATTTACCCCATAGTCAACCATTTAAGTAGCTACTAATGAGGCTAAAGTGATAGAAGAACACCTGGAAAAGACTTCATCTAGCTAAAAAGCAAATGTTCAAAGATGATCATAAAGAAATATTTAATCCATAGTAAGGATGAACTTTTAAGGTACCTTCTAGTTTTAAAAATCTGTCTTTAAAAAAATAGAAAAAAAAAATTAGCACTTTCATGATACCTTCTATGGCCAATGGAGACAGCTTTTAAAAAGATATCTTCTAATTTGGAGCCATCAAGGCTTAAAAAGTCTAGAAAGGAACAAAGGAATGTAAATTTTGCACAGCAAATAATGTTTCCCCCCACACAGGTAACAGGGAGACATTAAAGCTCAATCAATAAAAAATTAAGTTTCTATTATGTGCCAGGCTTTGGGACACAAATGTGAAAAAGAAAGACAGTCTCTGACTCAAGGAGCTTACAGTGCAATGAAGGAAGAGAACATAAGAGAGAGCTGAAAAGGAGAAGAACACAGAGATATGGTGGAGAAATCCAAAACAAATGGAACAGCAGGTGAAACTAAGGAGAGGTCAATCTTGTTGCCTTCTCCTTAAAGGAAGAGTTTATGGTTTCATTTACCAAAGGGCAGAAGGCTAGAGATGAGGTATCATAACGAGGCTGAACAGATCTTACAACATGATGAGATTTCCCACTAATAAGTTTCAAGGGGGACTGGTGGAAAAGCCAGGGAAACCCAAATTGAGTGCAGGTGAGTAAGTAATGAGAAAATTCCTGAGTTTTGTGCACAGAACTGTGTGACAGGGCCACGCCTAAGCTTTAAAAAAAAAAAAAAAAAAATCACCTTGTAAGCTGAATAGAGGAAAACTAGGAAATGGAGACATCTAAGGATTTAGATTAAGACAATTGCCAATAGGTTCACGGAGGATTTGGGCCTGAACTATGGTTGTAGCATGAGAATATAGAATGTGTAGTAACAGAAGGTAATATACATAAAAGATGTTACAAGAGGCAAAAGATTTTTTTGCATATAGTTATGGATATGGATATGTAGATATGGATGTAGATATAGATAGACTGAGTGAGAATGACACTAAGATTATAAATCTGGATGACTAGGAAGATATTAGGATGCGCTGGAGAGTAATAAGGAAATAACTAATTTTAAAATATTTTTAGCAAAATAGTCTCTAGCTTCAGATAAAAGTCTTCTGGAATGAAGTCATCCACAATTCTTTCAGTCACAAACTAGGGTAGTAGGAGTACTGGCGAGAAGATAAAGTGACGTCAGCAGAAGTGTACTGATTTTCCTATGTCAGGCTTGTGGCTGACAAAATTACAGGAAATTACAGAGTAAAAGACCTTCACCACAATCTGTCTTGACCTGGAAGTATTCAAGACACTCTTCAAAAATTCCTCAAATATATTTACCCACATATCATATTTCCATGCACAGTGAGAGGGGTCTCCAAAAAATTCAATTTGTACTAATGCTGGACTACCAATACTTAAGATATTAACAATTCAATCCCAAAGTTAATCTTATGAATGCAGATCTTAGCAAATTAATAAATAATTCCAAATCAGTATTATAGTATAAAGGCAAGCAAACATAGCATTTACCCAACAAAACTTTTCATGAAGAAACAAATATCCAGAGAAGTAGTTTATTGTTGTTTTTGTTTTTGAAAACAGTACCTAAACAGAAAGCTTAGAATGTTGAATCTTTAGGGAAGAGTAGAGGAAATCAAAGGGATGTAGTACAAAATCTCTTCCCTCTGCCTACTTTCTGCTCCTCTTGATAGTCAAACAACAATTGTGCAACTAGATTCTTATTTTTAACAGACTTAATTGGATTTTTACACTCCAGAGCCTCTGCAGTAAGACACTGCAGAAAGCCCACAATCCTTATTGTAATCTGGGTAGAAAAAGAAGATGAGGGAACTGAATTGAGAAAAGGCAGGTAAGCAATTGATTTACATCATATAAAATTGCAGTTTCTACAAACCAGAACTAGGTAAGTCTTATTTTATTAATCAAAGGATGTAACAATATCTTGGAAAAGGATCACCAACCAGCCATTTTTGGTGCACTAAAGCAAAGAATTTTAAGATTTAAACACAATATATTATAATAGGCTCTTAGCGTGAAAACGAGAGTGTATCCCATGCAAATAAACATCCTCATCTTTGAAACATGCATTGTCTTCATCTAACATTTCAGTATGTGGGTACAATACTGCTGCTCTCTGTAACAAAGTTTATCCCCTATAAAACCCAATCAACTTTCCCCACTGTTTTAAAAATGGTAATGTACAAGTGGAATTGCAAAGAACTTCAATTTAAGATAAATCAATTTGGAAATGCCTTATATTTACACTATAATAATGCAATAAAAGAGAAAGCATTATTTCTTTATTATATAGTTACTAGGTACTTTTCAGCCAGAAAGTAAATTGTATCTAAATCCTTCAGGATTCTTTGATTGTTGGCCATTTACAAAAATTATAACTCATCAGAGATGATCCATACTTGGAATCTTCTTTCTCTCAACATCTACAGAAGTCTTTCCCTTGCTTTGTATTTTTTTCAACCAGCGTCTTTTGCTCCTCATATCTCCTACTCTTTTCTTTGCCTTATTTTCCTTCGCTGAATCCAGCATGCAATCTTTCCCTGTTTTAAGCAATGGCATTAGTTCACGGAGAGAATAATCATAGAGGTGCCTAAGGCACCAGCAGCAGCCTACTCAGAACATCAAGTATATGTCTAGCATAAGTCACTTTTAGAAGTCAAATTTTCGATAAGGATGGGAAGGGAATAACCTAAGTTATATTTCTGCCAATAATAATTTTTATGTTAAAAGTAGCATTTCCTAGAAAGACCAGAATCTACTTCTTAGGAACCACTCCTATAGAGCAGAGTTTTGGTAGATCACCACTATGAGAGGCCAAGGGGCAAAATAATCATCCCTACTCTCCCCCCCTTCTCTCCCCCCCCCAAAGTCAATTTCTGTGGTCTTCCAGTTTTGGCATAGGAGTGGTAGGAAGAATGTACTGATGTTGAGTGCTTTCTTTTTTAAATTAGAGAGAAGAGACAGAGAGAAAGGCAGTAAGGAGAGTGGAGAAAAAGAAACCACGAAGTCTTTGAAGTCAAGGCTTTAATTCTCCTTTATTTAATCTATTCTGTCCCGACAGCTGTAAATCTTATTTTTTTTTAAAGCTTGAATAGTACAATAATCACATCTTTCTATTAAACTAGGCTGCTTATGTAAGTGGAAAGACTTTTTCTTAGACTAAAAGAATTCCCCTTCTTCCAAGGATGTGCCAATAAACTAGAGAACAATGAATTTAGACTGAAACATAACATACAAATGGTATTAAATCTCCAACATGACCTTATTTTATATTTCCCCAAAGCCTAATAATAGGTACACCAGAAGAGGAAAGTTGAATGGCATCTCTTCTCAACACCTTATATTACTCCTAAATCAGCACTAGCATAAAAAAGTCTTATGATAAGAGATGCTTACTTCTCACAAAGGACAGTTCTGGGTGCTCTGAACCACATATCTAAAGAAAATTTTGAAAGAGGGGAGAGGGAGAATCTAACATGTTTCTGAATTTGTAGGACCTCCTTTAAATAGGCACATTTGACAAATTTTAAGTTAACTAAATTCTAAAATGTTATTTCAAAAATAATATTAACATTATACCTTTAAGTTAAAAAGGTATAAAATTCTCCAAAAATCATGAAGGAAGAGATAAAGAGAGTGCAAACTTAAAACTGCCTTTTAGTTTATGACACTTGTACTCTCTAATGAAAAATAAAAACAGCAGTCTTTTTAGCTTAATGAATTTATATTCTTTTCCTTCTAAATAGACAAGTGGCCATTTCCCAGAGTGCATTAAAGTCTAAAAATCTGAAATTCTGAAATTCAGAATCTGAAAGGATATTTAGATCCAACAAAATAAGGTATTCCTTTCCCAATCCTATAAAATCCTATTTACCTAAACAGTGAATCTAATTACTACTTCATAAGCAGGTTGAAAAAAAATTATCATTTCAAAGTTCACTAATGCATATAACACTTGTCAATCAAAATGGTAAGTTTCATAGTAATCAATAAATTTAGTCTAACATCTTTATAGTTAACCAAGTGTCCTAAAATATATGTGCCCAGTGCTTGACTCAAATGCTTATGTATACTAAATGTTAGGATTCCTTTATTCTAGCTAACTCCAGAAAGGATAAAAACAAATTATTATTTCTATTATTTTAAAATGGAAGAGAACCAAGAAGGTAAATAGTGCATTTCTGCCCCACCCCTTGGATGGCTTAAGAAGAATAACTTTGAAATAACCTCTTCCTTTGGCTTCCAGAGGTGGTGGTGGTTGTTTGCCCTGCCTTCTAAAAGACCATCATATCAGGGAAGGCTGGGCAGGGTCCCTTTCCCCTCCACTGCCATCTGGGTCCAGTAACCAGATAGAGATCAGGACAACTGGAGAAGGCCCTGGAAGCAGTGGCCTTTTTAAGTTAAGGTCTTTACCAGGTCTCAGTTTGACTGAGACACACCATTCAGTGATTAAGGTTAGGTAGTAACTGAGTCAAAGAATGACTTACCCTACATGAACGGATAGGTGGATGGATGGATAGATAGACAGACACTTAATCACAGATGCTAGATATCAGAAACTTTTTTTTTTTTGGGGGGGGGGGGGGGGGGGTGAGAGAGAATGAGGGGGTCCCGGAGAGAGATGTACCTAAATTTATATGATTTAGACATTTTTCAAACTGAGTTTTCTTGAAGGAAAAACTGACGGAGGGAGGTATCTCAGAAGGCCACAAAATTTCACATATTTAGTTATTAGGATGCCAGCAAGCACCAAGATTAGCACAACTATGTTAAGCTCCATTTGTACCAAGACTCTCAACATAGTTTGGTCATTCTGAAGCACTGAAAGTGCACTCTAATGGTAGTTTTTTTCCACTGGTAAATTCTCTACCTACTGGACCCCAATTCACATACAAAGAAGTGAATCTAAATGGAATAAAGTAGAGCCAAAGAAAGCCAAAAGGAAAAGAAGATGAAGACAATAAAAAACAAAACCAAAACAAACATCTCCCCCCACCAAAAATCAAAACAAAACAAACCCACCAAGAAATGGGAATAATTATGTTTTCCCCCTTTAAAAATAATTGAGATTTTAACCACTGAGAACTGGCAATTAATTCAATTAAGGAATTATAAAGTATTTAGACAAAATTCTGAATTGATGTAGACAGGGATATTTTTAGCAATTACTGGAAAACTTTTATCAGAGAGCAATCAGACACTGTTTCCCTTTTAACACATTTCAGTGTGTTAGGTTTTATGCTCAAGATTCAGTATCATTATTTTCATTTCCAGATGATGACTCTAAAAAGGTTAATTCACTGAAATTAGAGGGAGAGACAGAGACAGACACTACATTTGGTTGTTTCTTTCATAAACTTTTTTATTACAATGCTATCAAAGGTTAAATAAAATATAAATGATTATACTATTATATGAAATAATAAAAGGCTTTCTGGTGATGTAAACCCCACCCCCACACTATCTAACATGAATTCCTTGTACAATTTCTCCACTACCCCCCCCCAATTTTATTTATTTTCAACACATTTGCTTTACGAATCTTGTTGGGAAAAAGATCAGAGCAAAAGAGAAAAATTATGGGAGAGGGGGAAAAAAAAGAAAAGAAAGAAAAACAGAAAGTGAAAATAGCATGTCTTGATTTATATTCAGTCTCCTTCATTCTTTCTCTGGTTGCAGATGGTATTTTCTGTCCAAACTCTATTGGGATTGCTTTGGATCACTGAACCACTGAGGAGAACCAAGTCTCATAGTTGATCACTGCACATTCTTGCTGTTATTGTGTACAATGTACTCTGGTTTTCCTTGCATGATTTCATTAGCTAAAAGGAACAATATTATCTCAGAGCTCATTATATAAGAAAAGCTGGCTAATTTTTCAGAAATCCACTTCAAGATGAAGAATAAAATGGTCTCAGGCAAAATGTTTGCATATACAGAATCAAAAATATTCACATTCAATAAATTCCTTCTACAAAACTGCATTAACTACTTATTGAAAAAAACTACTTATTCCACAAGGCTCCCCTGCACTTAATTAGTTAATTCCTAGATGCTTTTATTAATAATATGCTAGTCAGAAAATCTCTACCAAAAAATCCTTATGAAAAGTAAAAGTAAAATAATTTACCTTAATAAAGTTTAACATAAAATTCTACTCCCAGACAAAAGCTAAATTCTGAGCTGTCCAAATGCGTATCTCTCATTTAAATTATAATTTTTAATAATACTGCTTTAATCGTTCTTTTTGCTAGGTCACCCAGAAGCCTGTGGAAGCCATTTTACACTCTAACTAGAGCCTCTACACTGGAAATCTCAGAAGGGGCTGATTTGCAAACCAGAACCAACCCATTTCTCCTCCCCTCCCCCCACTGCTACACCACAGATGGCAGCAGTGTGACCTCGATGTTCCTGCCTCCTTGTTTTGATCCTGCAGTCTTGATTGTTCAGGCTAATCCCACACTCTGAGCTTGGCCCGCAGCCAGAACTGTTATTAATGGCACAAAAGCTTCTCATTTCAGCTACTTTTACATCCGATAATGCTGCTGTTCCCCTCTCTCCCTCCCTACACATTACAACCTAGAGATGGAATACTTCCATGAGCCACCTTTAGTAGTCCTCACAGAGTCCAGTAATAATTAGGTATTTAAGGCAAAATTATAATCATTAAAAGATTCAAAATAAGAAACAGGGAGGCATTCCTCAAATTAACATGTATAATCCACCAAAAAAAAAAAAAGAAAAAAGAAAAACCATTAACACAATTTTTTAAAAACCCAGAGAAAATATATTGCAGTGGTATTTTAGTTGTACATTATTTAAATGTAGGGAAGAATACACTATTTCCTAAAACACTTGGGAAAAAAACAGAAGAAGTAAGTCTTGGAAGGAAGACCTGCAATCACGTTGTTGCTTTCTAGTATTTAATTCTCCTTTTCATATAAAAGACTATTTTGACATGAAAATGCAAACAATGTTATATGTCTTGGAGTTCCTAAATGAGAGATTAAATCATGAACCTAGGTCAGAATCTCTATGATAAGATAAGAATCTCTATGATATGATAAAGAGTTTCCTTTCCTCCTCCACACAAGAGGGACAAGAGTTTCTGGTGGAGTTCTTTTAGTTGTTTCATATCATGTGAAATGTACATTATTAGTACCTGCTTATAGAAAGTAAGAGATAAAAGCTGAGATAAGGAAAAATACCATACTCAATCATACCAGTCATATAAGTAAGCTGAAAGTCTTTGCTTCTGTGTGCCTTGCAAGTCACCTCACCCCACCCTCCCTCTAACTCCTCCTTACCTATGTGCCACCAGCTTGATATTGACTGAAATGCATACTTCAAGGCATGTTAATCCTATCAATAATGTTCCTCCCACCTCCTTAGCTTCTGGATCTTGCATGTTATCAAATCTTGCTATTTATTCCTTCACCAGAACCACTCTTCTCAGACCATCCAGGCCTGTCCCTGTGGTAGGCCTTTTCAGTTATTTCCCACAGTAAGTGCCAGGGGTAGGAGGTGCCTCAGTATGTTGAGCTTCCTGGTAGTGAAACTGAGGGAAGCAACTTGCTCTCTAATTCCTTCAACTCTAGTGCTAGCTCCTTCTCAGATAAAGCCTTTTGTCTCTCATTACTCCACTAGAATCAAGCTCACACATTTCAGCTAGAAATTTTTTTCAATTCACTAAACTATTCGGATGCTCTTCCTTCAAAAACACTACAGTATGACAACAAATTTGAATGTAAGCTTTAAGGCTTAAAAAAAAAGTTCCCCAAACTATAAAAACTCTGTCTCTGCAATCTGATCTCATTTATTCCTACTCTACCCAAGTTATGACTATTTACTATTAACTAATGTGATGTTTTTTAAAGGGAAGGTCAGAGTGTTCTTTTCAAGCTTCCAACTTGAATACTCCCCGGCAAAATGAGATGTGTGTAAAGTTCACCCAATACCAACTTGTGGGGTAAATTATGGGACAAATAACTAGATATTCTTTTCAAATTTAAACCTAAGTATTTCCTGCTGTAAGGAAAATTGGAATATTAGACATAAGATAATAGAAGACAATTTTTTTCATCATTTATTTTTCATCATACTACATACATGAACTGGACTCTGAAACAGAGTCCAGAAAGAGTTTTCTTTTCCCTTCTACTGGCAACTCATCTCAGCAACTTGCCTTAAGTACTCAGAGACTAAGAGGTTTGGCCCAAGGTCAAACAACCAGTAAGCCTGAATCCAGCAGGACTCACTTTGACGTCATCTCTGCTTGGCTGCTTCTTTAGTAAGATTCTAGCAAACATAATGCACCATAATTTCAAGATTATGAATTCTATTCAAAGGGAATCATTATTAGGAATTTTGGTTTCATGGTGTTAAAGAATACTAAGATTATACATCCAAGATAAAAATAAACCAATTTTTTTTTCAGTCACTCAAAAGAAAATGTAACAAAATAATGGAGTTTTTTTTTTTAATAATAACAGCTGGCATTCATATATCACTTTTTTTCCCAGAAAAATGATTCTTATGGTGCTGAATCATTATGATTATGGTGCCAATGATGAACACTCAGATATTTCTTTTTACTCTTAAAGAGTTATTTCAGAAACTGAAAATGTATGTGACTTGACCAGGGTCACATAGCTAGTATGTATGAAATCTGGCTTGGAACCCAGCTCTTTCAAACTCCAGGAATTGCAGAGGTTTGCAAAAAGCCTTTCTCACAATTGATCCCACCATGATGGAGAGCAATTTAGAACTAGGCACAAAAGACTATAGAATGGTGCATATTCTTTGATCCAGCAATATGCTATTATATTTATATCTGAAAGATTTAAAAAAATTCCAGAAAGGGAAAAGTACCTGAGTAAAATAGGCATGTGAAACTTTCTCAAGAAGTCTATGAGATTAGGCCTAAACCATGTGATCCCTATTCCCAGAAGTCTGCAGAGCTGGTCTTGGACCCAGATTACAGGAAATCACATGATCCCTAGACTTAAGGCCAAGGCCCTAGATCAGTGACAGGAAGTGATGTGTCCCCAAAAGAAGCAGACAACATTGGTGATCACTGGTCAAAGAAGGTTACTTCCTTTTAGTCTATCCAGTGAAAAGGTTTGGGTCTTTTCCTATTTAACAAGCTGTTCTACTTCCAGCTGACCAGGTTCAGGAGCACATGGTGGGAGCTAGGATGGTTCCCTGGTGTGTGTCTGGGCCTCTCCCTGCAAAGACTAAATAAATGCTTTCTCTTTGTACTTGAAGATGTCTCTAATTAGTTAATTTGGGGAAGAGGGTTTAGAACCAGTCCCACACATACCTCTGTGTGTGTGTAAGTTCTTTTTATGATGGTCAAGAATTGGAAACTTGAAAGGGTGTCCATCAACTGAGAAAGGGCTGAACAAGTTGTAGGATGTGACTGTTACGAAATATTATTGTGCTATAAGATGACAAGCAGGATGAATTCATAAAGACCTGGAAAGACTTACTGTTGGTCTGAAAGACTTGTGAGGACTGCTACTACTGGTCACATAACCTGACACTGAGAAAGAAAGTTGGCTAACTTTAAAACTAACACAAATAAAGGAATATTTTTGCTATTAAAAGAGAGAGAGAGAGAGAGAGAGAGAGAGAGAGAGAGAGAGAGAGAGAGAGAGAGAGAGAGAGAGAGAGAGAGAGAGAGAGAGAGAGAGATGATGAAATTTTCCTGCAAGATTTGTAAAAATGAAATGGGTGTTACTAAGTCAAGGAAGATGAATTTTATGACCTATCAAGATTAAGTGGTGGTTGTGTGGGGAAAGGCAAATAAGATGAAGAAAATATAAGTGTCAAGAATGAGAGTTGATTGGTTTAATTTTAGCGATCCTTCATAATCACTATATTATGAACAAATATAAAACATTAGCCTTTAAGAAATGATAGATAATGTATTTGTTCAAAGGATTTCACAGTCCACTTTAAAATCCAGTTTTTATATACAACTTGCCTAATACAAGAGGCTTTCCAAGATGAGTTCATAAGGGCCTGAACAAAAGCTCAAAGATTCCTTTGGACAAAAACCCAAGATTACAATTACAAATTAAATGTAAAGAACATAAATCCAGAATCATCATTAATGCTTTTTTTTAATTTTTAAATTATCTATTAACATTTAATAATTACACACAAAACTCAGGGACTAGATAATTCTCACCAAAAATATTGCTGTTTTTCAAATTCAAACTACACGATACTATTGCTTCAAGCAGCACCTGGAAAGATTTTCTGAATTTATCCCTTTTTTTTGGGGGGGGGGGGAAAGACACCATATTAATTTATAAAAAACTGCTTATATCCCCTGTAAAGAGATTAAGCAACAAAGAGAAGTTACTATGTGCTAGGCATTGTGTAAACCCTGGGGATATAAATAAAAGCAAGTCAGGCCCTAACTTCAAGATAACATTGTCTATGGCCTGGAAACCAGGCTCAAAGAGAAAGAAAAAAAATTAATCTTAGTCTAGTTTCTCTGACTCAAGAGATGGGGGTGAAGAAAATAAGCAGCATGGTGTAGAAATGGCCTAAATTTTCTACTTCAGGCATTTGGAAATTCCTAAGACATAGGTGGAATATATTCTAGAATTTCTAGAAATGATTAAGCTGGCTTCCTTTCTCCTAGCTAACACAAAGAACTTGGAATACAAGGTGTATAATAAATTTTTACTGATTTCACTTGCAATTCTTTCACTTAAAATGTTTTATCTCCTCTTTCTCTCCCAAAGTCCTAGTCAGTCCAAATGACAAATGTTCAAACAGAAATCCTCTTAGGTCATGTAAAGGTCATAAAATAGGCTGCCAACAAACACAATTTTATTCTATGAACACTAAGGGACAATAGGCAAAACAATGTCCAAATACAAACACAAAATAAATAGTCCATATCCTGAAGCTGAGGACATTCTACATTGTACCACAGAGATAAAAGAGTTAGCAGGAGAAGAAAATCCAAGAAACGTTAAAAATGAAACATTTATTGACTAGGTAAGAATAGAAATGGCAGCTAAGCTCAATTTTCCCAGAAGTTAGGGATTCTGAGAAGGAAAGTGAGGGGGAGGACAGAGCTGGACTGGGTTTGGGAGCAATCCAGGCAGAAATGATTCCAAAGGATTTAGGGACAGAATTTCAAGTTGAGGGAGGAAAGGTAAAAATAGGTCAATTCAGTTGCAATAAAGAAAACTTAAGGGGAAGTAATGAATTAAGTTGGGAAGGCTGGGGAGAAAACTAGATTTGGGAATGTTTTCAATGCCAGACCAAAGGAATTTTTATTTTATCCCAGAAGCAATAGATATTTAAGATTTGTTAACAGGAGTATGATGTGGTGGTTGTGTGTAAGATGAAGTGGAGAAAGATGAACTCTGAGGTAAGAAGACCAATTAAGAAGCTATTACAATACCCCAGGTAACAAAGAGAAAAGGGAAGTGAATAACAATAGTAAATGATGGTTTTTATTTTCTTTTTTAAAAAGAAGAAGGGCCTTGGATCTATCAATAGAGCATAGCAAAGGAGACTATAGAGAAGGAGACTGAGACAAAAAAAATCAAGAAAGTAAGTTCTCAGAGAAGAGAGGAAAAAATTAAGAGGTTGAGATGGGGGGGGGGAAGAGAGGCCTACTTCCTCCTCTGACATAGAAGTAAATATGGAATTGAGGATAGTGGATAGAAGTTCTTTGATAAAGAAGATTGACTAGGAAGCTTCAAGGGCCAATGACTTCTATTTTCTAAGAAAAGTGAGAGGCATGGTCCTCTGAGGACTAAGGCAAAAGCTACTAAAGAAGACTTGGAGAAGCAAGAGGGTTTGGAACAACCTCTTTAGAGAGAATAACGACAATCAAATCAGGTAAGAAATCTGATTTTAAAATATAAGTGAAATTTACAAAGAAACCAGTGTGTCACCGTAGTGTGATTTTCTCCAGCAACCTTCGACAACCCAAAAGCAGAAGACTAAGGGAAGGATCAATGGGGAGAAGTCATGGACACTAGGGACCAGTAAGGGTTAGACAAAATGTCAAAAGATTCAAGGACAAAAGAAGGTGTATGGTTCAACTAGTCAAGTCCAAACCAAAAACAGGAAGGAATGAAACCAGGCTAGAGAAATTATCATCAACTTGGAGAACAAGAAGGGATGGAGGAACAAAAATTCAAATGACTTGAATAAGCTTAAGAGAAGAGTAGAGAAGCAAAGGAAGAAATGGAAACATAAAAGGTTATAATCAGAACAATTTCAGTTTTCAAGATGATGTTGGTAACACAGGATAGAGATACCTAAATTATGACAATCCTCTTCAAAAACCTAAGGTACTGAACTCAGTATCAGAAGCCTAAGAGCCAGGTACTGAACTCCTTCAAAAAGTATATCCCAACTAAGACTTAAGTCCTAACATTAACTGTCATATACCTAAAACTACTTTTATTTGCAAACTGTCTTTTGATACTGAATATGCAACTATATTCTGGTTAAAAAGCATCAATAATACCACTATTATTACATTATCTTCTTGAAACAATGCAAGTAAAAAAGCCAAATAAATAGCTTCTTAACCAAAAAAAAAAAAAAAGGGAAATAGCTCTTATCTGTTCTTTTGACTAAAGATACTGACAAAGGATTGGGGGGGAGGAAGAAAGAAAGAAGGTTTACAATTAAAGAATGGCAATACTATGTTACTCCTCAAAACTCAGGCTACATTCAATTTCACCTTGAATTTATTTAGTATCTTTTTATTCAACCAAGTTCTTTGGAAAGTTAATATGGCACTTTTCTCAAAGAGGTCTAGCCAACAACATAATCAAAATATACTCCCTCACCTTTCCCCTTCCCCGTCATCTCACAAACCTTGCTGTCATGATAACTGGTTTAATTAAGGGCTTCTCTACTGAAAAGCATGGATTTTAGTAAAATATATTACAGCTGAATTCCTAAGGCAATCTTTAAAGAATCTGGTATGGAGAGGTTCCACAGAAAGACATTTTGAAATGCTCATTAGTATCCTCTTCTCATTCTCACTCACTCCACATGTTTAAACTGCAGTCCCTATTACTTATGCAGGTTCAAATATAACGTCAATCAATTATTTATTAAGCTACTACTCAGTACCAGGCCTATGCTACACTGCCAAGAGATACGAAGAAAAAACCTCCTCCCCTAAAATAGCTTTCATTGCAAAAAGTACAGCAAATAAAAATACTAGCAAAAAACAAGCTTGCATTCCAAAGAGAGACAGACACACAAAAGGGAAGAAAAGGGGGGCAAGTATAGAAGAAAATTTTCAGAGAACAACCAGGAAGGGTATCAGAAAATGAGATAGGCCTGGCTCCTTATTTTAGAAGAATTCTGAGAGACTAAGGCCAGGGAGTTAGTGCTTACAATGTGTGCATTTCAAGGCTAGAGTGATGAAGCCGCAGCATGGCTGAAGTTCAAAGCAAAGATGAACAATCTGCTTTCTTCCCCCCTTCTAGACTTATCCCAGCTTTTTCCCCCAGGCTGGTTATATGTTCCTTCTCTTCACCTCTACCTCAGGGGTGCAGTGGAGAGCACTGTGCCAAGAGTCAGGAAGAACTGAATACCAATCTGATCCTGCCTAGCTGTAAGACATTAGGCAAGTAATCACCTAAAACTGCCTCAGTTTCTTCATCGGTAAGATAGGGATAACAACAGAAACAACCTCTCAAATAAGATGACAATTATATAAAGCACTTACACAGTGCTTGGTACTTAGTGATACTACATAAATGTTTATTCCATTCCTTTCCCTGCACTAAGAAAAAAGATTAACTCCCCAAATACTGAATTTGATCAAAGGTTCCACATAAACAGGAGCTGAAATTTTCACAGATGATGAAGCTGACTGGAGTTCACAATAGTTAAGTAATAGCTACCCCAAAATCCCAATGGCAATAAGTGGCAGAAGCAAACTTTGAACCCAGGTCTTTAAAGTTCAAATGCAATGCAAGGGGAGTGGGAGGAACCCGAAGGCACCACAGCTGTATAAACAGCCTTCATCTCTATAGCATTTACAAATTTATAAAGCACTGACTTTACCATAACTTCAAAAGGTAAGCTAAAATGTAAACTGAGGCTCAAGTCAAATAATTGCATTCTTTTCTCTCCATTATACTGGCCAACACGGAACCACACACTTTGTCCACACTACACACTTTTTAAAAAGTAAATGTAACAAAATTACAAATATTGAGTGGCATTCAAAGGAAGAAATGAGAGGATGCCCCCCATAGAGGTGGGTATTCATTGAACAAGTATTCATATTCTTTCAGTATAATCCAACAGTTTTATTGACTTCTCTTTCCTCTTTAAAAATACTATTTGTAACAAGGGGGTACTCTCTAGCACTATTAAACATTTTCCCCTACTGATCTGGATATTTTT